>QFDX01002413.1:0-13429 GCA_003315875.1 Lactifluus piperatus | reverse complement strand
ACAGGATGTACAGGGCCATGACCTGCTTAGCCTGCTTATCAAGTCGAACATGGCTGCTGATATTCCGGAAAATATGCGCATGAGTGACGCTGAGATACTCTCTCGTGAGCGACCTTTTTCCTTGTTTTGATTATCAACCACTTTGTCTGAGGCCTCGACAATCCGCTAGAGGTACCCACGTTTCTGCTTGCAGGTCATGAAACGACAGGGTAGGCTCTTTATTATGTTCGCAGCTTCATTATTCAAATACACTCTTGCAGCACTGCTGTGGCTTGGGCACTGTTCGCACTCTCATGTCAGCCCACGGTCCAAGCAACACTTCGCGCAGAGCTACGCACCTGCCCGACCGATTCTCCGACTATGGAACAATTGAACTCGCTCCCATACCTAGAGGGCGTTGTGCGCGAGTCATTGAGGCTGTATTCCCCTGCAGGGTTCACTGTGCGCATTGCCGGTCACGATGCGGTTATTCCACTGCAGAAGCCCTTCACAGACAACAGTGGAGTTTTGCAGAACACTGTACGGTGCGAGGGGCCTTTTTTTTTAAATCCAGAGCGCGCGGCTGGAATGACTGAGATTATATGGCGTGAAAAGGGTGGCCAAAGGGGACGCCGTTGTCATACCAATTCGCTTGTTGAACTACTCAACGGAGATATGGGGCGAAGATGCGAATGAATTCAGGTACGGCACTCACTGGCTGTCCCGGAAGCTACGTTGAAGATGACATATCATTGTAGGCCTGAGCGATGGGAAAGCTTACCTGAGGCCGTGCATGGGCTGCCAAGCGTCTACGGCCATTTGTTGACGTTTATCGCTGGCGCACATGCATGCATAGGTCACCGCTTCGCTGTCGTCGAGTGCGTGAATTCCTCTTTCATATCTCGTTCAAAGATGCCGAGGTGCTGATCCATTTATCGTTTAATCGTCATGCAGACTTAAAGCTCTCTTATTTACGTTGGTCCGTGCATTTGAGTTTGAGCTGGCCCTGCCTGGGGATGAGATCGTGCGCAAGTCGGGAGTTGTCGATCGTCCTGTGATTGCATCGAATCCGGCTGCAGGACCGCAGTTGCCGCTGCTAATTCGACCTGCGAAGGTAGATTGAGTGATGGAAATCATCTTGTCAACATTTCTAGTAGGCCAGATCTATCATTACATGGATGTATGAGTAGGAAAATGGAATGATATGTGCCGTGATAATCTGGCCAAGCGATACTTATGTGCAAGCAAACTTATGGATAGACCTCCATAGGCATCGGCATCGCCCCGCCTCCGGCGCGGGTGTCATACCCGAGTCCCGGTTGTCACCTACCCCCGTTCTTTCCTCACGGAGCTCGTGTACAGTAACAATGCGGGCAATGTAGACTTGCGGCGTGTTATGTGCGGCTGTACCTCGAACAGGTAATTCAGTAAGCACAGCCAATAATCCATCGAATCACGGTTATCTCCTGGGATTATGATCGAACCGAATGACAAGGAGTCGTCCTTTTTTTCCCAGATGTTTCATACAGGAGGTCGAGCACACTGGAATTTTCGAGCCCGTGGTGTAGTTGGATCATTAATGCAGTGTAATGGGTTCAGGGTTTCGAGTCAGATCCGGTTCTGAACACGTTCTGACATCCTTTACCTGGCTGGACCCCGAACTGAACTTACTGAACCACTCGGGTGAAGTGCTGAACTCAGAACCGAACTTTTGTTCGGAACTGAACCTTGGAAACAACACTACCTCGAAAGCGAGCAAATGTCCCTATCGAACGACGCTTGCCTATCCCAAACTTCCTCCTCAATGCTTTTGACCTCGTGTGCAACCACCATAGCATCGGGTGGTGCTGGTCCCCAAAGCCATCCCCAAATGCGGCCCGGGAGAACCCATGACCGTCCATCTCCGGCGTCCTAGCCCGACTCCTCATCAGACGCGTAGCGTTCGATACTGAGGGCATTCTGGCGGCCCGAGGCGAGCTAATATTCAACTCGAAGCCGAATTTTTGGAGCCCTCGGCGGGGCTTGTCCTCGTTGCGTTCTCGATTGAAGTCTCAGTTTCGGTATTGTATTCTCGGGCATGAAGCTTGTGATTCTCTTTTGAAACGCGTTACAGACTGACATTTGTACTTATACAGTATGTCCTTGAAGCTTCGACGAGGTTCTGCGGTATTCTAACCTCCGCGCAAAGTCTTTACGATCAAGGTGATCTTATCTTGGTACAACTTGAAGTAACGTGACCGCGTACCTTACCTTTGTAGGTAAATCATGTGCTCAAGGTTTTGTATCGGCGTTGTATCTTTTGGCAATGGCCAATTTTCTTCATCTAACCAGAAACTTCTACAGTACTTGTAAAGTACATAAAAAGGGCTCTTTCCTAGTCTCGAGTAGCAAGACAGTGTTCATTTTTTTCCCCTCTCGAAATCCCTCGCGTACACACCTCAAGATTCAAGAAGCGTCCTTAAGGCCTCTCATCTTATCCCGCCTTGCTCATCTTGTTCATCGCACGCGTGCTCACTGCGAGCCACCCACATTAGGCTGTGTAGCACAGTAATCTGTGTTTAGATACTGTCCACTACCTCATGCAATTCGCCCGTCCCTCCCTGAATGACCCCGCAGGTGACACCTTCTTCGACCCCCAACCTAAAAGCCGAATCCTGCGCCATGCAAAGGCGGCCTTTCTAGCCACCTGTGGCGCCGTGGTCGTATATTATATATGACCGTTGACATGTTGTATCACTTTGCGGCGCTCATCAGCTATCTCCTTCACCAGCTGGATTGGGCCTGACCACCGCTATCCGACCGCCCATCGACCTCCATGTCGATCATAGAGTACTGGAGTTTCCGTTGGCACCAGTTCATCCGACGCATGTTCGTCATATATGGTCCCGCCCGGGTGGCGCGTTGCTGAGTAAACCAGGCGGGTGTATAGCCCATTTGCCGTATCCGGCCGGGTCTTGCATGATGTTGGGTTGTGGGCTCGGGCGTGGGATGGAACTTCGAATCATGACCGAGTTTTTCATGCTCATGGGAGTCGGTGGCACTCTGGAACTGGCTTTCGAGCGGCTATTAGGAAGGCGCGTGGGCGGGATTTGCGGGTGGGTGTGTACTATGGTGTAGACTGTCTGCTAGGGCATGTTGACGATTGTTGGGTAGGCTCGACGAGGGACTGTCGCGAGTGATTTCTTCCCTGACTGGCATCGACCTGGAAAGTGGCCTGTTGATACCGTCATTGCCCTTCGAGTCTTCGATCGAATGGCGATAACTACCATTTCCTAAGTTTTATATCTCTTTATCTCATAAAAACGTACCAAGATGGGTTTAGATGAGTTACTTGCGTCTATTAGTATTTTCATTCTGCTTTGATGGCAATACAATAATAATAAAATCCATAATGTTGTATCACTTAAACATCTAGTGCGGGTGCGATACGTCTTCAGACTCTCCATCTCCGCCGCCACCAAGTTATCCCAACCCTTTTTTGATCCTCCCGATTGCAGCCATCTCTACCGACTCTGAGTACAGCAACCCGGACCAAGCTTCAAATCTCGCAGCCTGTGGTCGTGGAGCTCTGGTTTCTCGATGGACTTCAACAGCAAAGACTTTCCGGTACCTATGTGATCCAGCAAGCCCCGTCATCGTCAATATGATTCCCTTTGGTAAGACAAAAATGAGGCGAATGGGGGATAACGCGGCATAAGTCCTACCTGGCGAGGTCCCGGGTCCGTGGACGGACAGGAGAGGATGGGAGACAAAGGCACAAAAAAGGACACGCTATACAACCAGTCCAGTATTCGGCTCATGCTGGACGAGATTGGTATCAGACAACCTGGTGACTCCGAGCATATCGATGTCCTTCTTCTGCTTACCTCTTTGGCGCGGGCGCAGGGATGCACCTTCGAGGACTCGACCGTAATATGATCTTCGGATCACATGGCCGCTGCGACGTGCTTCAAGGTGCTTATACAGCGTGACGGACGAATGTCCAAAAATGCATAAGAAGTGCGGGGGTTAGAGCGTCCAGTTGGCGCTCGTGTGCACCGCTGTGTCCCCACCTAGACATTGAAAAGAATAGCGACGTCATTTAAGCGAGGTCATCTGACGTGGGATGAGGACAAATAACGCACGGCATGCCATCCACCGAGCTCCTCTAGATCTATCCATGGGTGCTACTCACCTGGGCCGCGTAGCACCGTGCGGCGCACAATGCGCCATGGAAGAAATGCCGGGCTGGTGTCCAGTTTTCACCTTGCAGCTCGCATATAAATACGCGCGGGTGATCACCAAGCAAGCTATAAGTAGCGTACGCGATAACCGCGAGCACGGAGAACATGCCGCGATGCACGGGGGCATACTGTACATTGCGCACGCGAGGAGGATGCACAGAGGCGAGTCGGAAGCGATGCTGTGCATGCTCGGTCGTGTGGCGACTGCGGAAGACGCAGACACCGCGGTGAGGACGATTGGAGAGGTGGTTGGCGGGGTGAGGTTTGGATAAGAATGGAGTAGGAATAGAGAAATAAGGGTCACATACAAGACTTCAAGCTAGCTTCAAGGTTGCACGTGGCTGCGGCACAGGCACACGTCCTATGACTCAATACGCCACCCACTCACACGGGCGGACGTACTTGGTACTTGGAGGCTTGGACCTTCAAAGCTTCAACCTCAAACTGTCGCTGTTATCCTCCCTGATATGCCCGGATGTCCATCCACCATTGTTTGTCTTCCCGTTGTTGGAAGATTTGGCCGATCTGCCCAAAGGCGCGAGTCTCAACGCTGCATGCCCCCGTTCCTTTCACCACCTCGTGTATCAGTAGAGCCCATTGGCAGCGGACTATACTCACCTATTTGTATCCTCAACGATGACACGCTTCTCCATGTATTCCATATATATCAATTGCACATCCAAGAGGAATATCCAGGCGTGGATGGTGGACGTAGGATAGCATGGGTGCGTCAGCGTTGGTGGTACAAACTGGTTCATGTTTCCCGACAGTGGCGATACCTCATATTCGGATCAAGAACTCTACTAGATCTGCACCTTGTCTGTACATATGGAGTGCCCGTAGCAGACATGCTAGCACATTCCCCTCCCCTGCCAATCACAATCTATTACTTCGACACTGATCTCGAGATGACAATCGAAGATGAACAGAGTGTGCTTCTCGCGCTCAAGAACCGTGATCGTGTGCATCATATCGCCTTTCGGATGCCATTCCCGAATTCGGACAAGTTCATGCCAGCCATGGATGGGCTATTCCCAATTCTGGAACGCCTGTATATCCATTCCGATACCAAAGAAGAGACACGTTTGACACTTCCACAAACGTTTCAAGCCCCCGATCTACGCCGCCTCGATCTTTGGTACACTGTCCTTCCAGTGGCATCCCCCTTACTCACAGCTACCGGTGGCCTTGTCGAGCTGCGCCTTGAAAGCATCCCACGATCAGCTTACTTTCCCCCAGGTTATCTACTCACACGACTCTCACTTATGCCCCAACTGGAAAAGCTCGGGATTCTGTTCGACGACTGGCCCCTTCCGAACGGCGATGTTGACGGCCAATTATTGGATTATCCAATCATGATCCACGTCACTCTTCCTAACCTTCGCGTTTTTACATTCCGGGGTGTCACCGCTTACCTGGAAGCCCTTCTGGATCGGATCAAACCCCCTGCCCTTCGCGTGCTTAACCTCTATTTTTTCAGTCAACTCACCATCACCATTCCACGCCTCTTGCAGTTCATCGAAGATTCAAAGAACATCATATTTCATGCTTTTGAGCTCAGTTTCACAAGCGAATTCGTTCGGTTGATTGCGGACCCACATCGAAAATGGCCGGAACAACCCTTGTACTTCCGGATCATCTGCAGACACCTCCACCGGCAGGTAGCTTCCGCAATGCAGATCCTCGCTACGCTTTCCTCTGTAATCTCTCGTGTCGAGAAACTCACGATCAGCCACTACGAGCACAATCAATCATCAGAATTGGACAACCAAGTCGATCGGATACAATGGCGCGAACTTCTCAGACCGTTTAGCAATGTGAAGGTTCTTCAGTTGGGAAACGGGTTCGTCGGACTCGGAGGGCTTGGTGATTCTCTACCCTCAGGAGATGGAGATGGAGAAATGGCTATGGAGATCTTGCCTAACTTGGAGGAGCTCAGTTATTCTGATAGCGATATTGGTGGCGTATTCACCCCACTTATAGATGAACGGAAGGCAGCTGGCCACCCTGTAGCGGTGAATTACGGATCATGGGAGGTAGCACCGAGTCACACTATATTCTGTACATGGTGTGTGTTATCAATCTGTTCTTCTCCTACTAAGCCTCTGACCCCTTCAGCAGAAATCAAGTTACCGTTACTTTAGCGATCACCACAACACATTGTTTCAAGTCTCAACACGCCTTTACATTACTTGTACCTTGCATCATTGAGTACCTCACTTCGTGTCCTTACTGTAGCGTTTACTTCTGTACGTTGATGTGTTTACTCATGCTCTCGCCCTACGACCGTCATTCTAAGGCTTACCTTCCTCTAACCTCTAACCCCTCGTATGGTCTGTAAAGAGTTCTCCCGACGATTGTTGAATGGATTGAATAGCCTCATCGTTGTCCCACAACTGAAACCTTCTGCCCCTCCACAATGCCTATCGCACACGCCTTGGTCCTGACCGTGCGGTAGAGTTAGAGTAGAGGCTCACTGCGATGGTCGTACAACAGATTTTTTCTGGCCGCTCCCTTCACATAAAGTGCATAAAGCGCAGGATGTCAATATACCTGCCCCTGTGCGTTCTTCCCCCCTTTTTTTCTGAATGTTGTTTGCTCACTTGTGCAAAAGATAATGCAAAGGGAGTTCGATGGATTTGCAGCCTTCTACATTGACAAGCATCAAGGCCATAATGTCGAATGTCGAGTAGAATCATGTACTTGATTTGTCTACCCGGCGCGCCCGCTTCACGACGGACCAAGGGAACTTTCGGCATCGTTCAGGCTATTGTGCTTCTACACCTCGACAACATGACGACATAGCGGAAATTCCATCTTCTGATGTGAAGTTACACACGTGCTATAATCAGAACGTTGCTAAGCTGCCTCAGCACGAGGTGACGACATCGACGTCGATAAGGCCGAAGCTCTGAAACGTAATGCGCGTAATGGCCAAAGCTGCTGATCAGCCGTTTATGTAACCCGGGCCGATGAGCGACTGAGCACCTGACCCAAACATCGCTGTGACTCTGATTTCTCTCCTTAATGCCTCTACTGCTACTGGATAATTTTCAATCAGCTCATCCTGATGCATGGATTCATAGTACATGTCTCTCTCTCCTGCACGAACACAACGAGGAATCTCTCCTTCCCGAGACGCACATGCACCACGAAAGACAACACCGCTTCCCAAGGCACAGTCCTTCCTTGAAGTTCCTTCCCCTCTTCCCCTCTTGGTCAGACTCGCGGAGCCAATCATGTCTCATTCCATTAATCCTTATGTTAGCCAAGTGTGTTGATTGGTTGCCCAGCCTTTCTTTCGTGTTCTGTGCTATGCGCTAATTATCTGCTTCTGTTTGGCGCGTCAGCGACAGGTGAAATATAGGGTCCTTTGCGGGAATGATAGTTCGTCTCGACTTGTGCTATATTGGACACGTCACACTCACCGAGGGTAGCTATTGTAGTGTCCCCGCAGTATGTTGCCAAAGCTGTCATTGCACTCCAACGGAGCCGACTATCCGACCACGTTGGGCGCAATCCCGTTCTCTTATTGAGTCTTTTGGCACCGTCGTGTGACTCGTCGATTATTTTGTTTGGCCTTTCTCGGTCCTTCTGGGCGCTTGTCCTCAGGTGATTGCTTCCCCAGATATTCCTGTATCCTGTCACGAACGTCAACTAATTTCGAAGGGCCGCTTGAATGGTATGCTCAACGGGAATCTTGGCGATATCAAGATTATGACAACAGAGCTCACGGACGAAACTAATGTTGCCAGAGGGTTCACCTTGATGCTAGTGACTCAGTCTGTTGGCTATATCATAGGATCATAGGGTTGGCATGTTCCCCGTCTCTTTCATCTTTCTTGCTTATATTCTACTATTTAGCACTTTGGTAGGCGGTGTCTCATCACGCCCCCAAGATCGCTGACCAAATCACTTTTCGCATCCGTTCTTGGCAGAATATCCATACTTCCTTCCACGCCTGGTAGCCGCCGCTTATGCGCTCTTAACGTTTATCACGACTACGCTTTATGTGATTTAGGTTGGCTTCTTGGTATATCCAAACTACAGTGGAATGACATTTCGAAATGGACATTAGATGGAGGCCCTTCAGAGCTTAAGGCTGCAAGTGCCAGCCCAGACACGGCTCAGGGGAATTCTTACGAAACACACCCAAAGCAGACTTGGAAACCTCTGCCCCTTGCCCTGTTGCTTACAAGACCAGTGACCCTATCAATTTCCAATTACGCGATGCTCGCATTGCTCTAAATGTCAGCGATGGACCTTACCCTGCTTGTGTGGTCGATGCCGATAGATTTGGGCGGGCTCAACTTCAGTCCTTCATCTATCGCCGACCATCGGCCTGTGGCATCCGGATACGGGTGCTTGAAACGGGATTCTCTAGTTTGTGTTCTTCCCGAACGTCGTCGAGGATCTTGGCCCAGGACGCGCCGTCTTCGCCAGTATTGCTGCGTACGTGATCATCTGCAGCATGTTCCCGTTCAAGAATCTGGCGACGCGCCATATAAGACGTGGGATTCATGGGTCATTTCTTCGGCATTCTCCGAAGCGACCTCCCGTCACTGAAGCTTACTGAAGACTCGCATTCAAAAGATTCAATATTCATGTTCATAGTCGCAGCAGCGCCGAACAAGTGTTCTCTCGCCAAAACGAACGGCCTTGCGCAGACGGCGCTCGCGGCCCAACGTACTGTCGCTCCTGCCGGCGCTGCATCACTGTTTGCATTTTGCATTCTCGCTGACAAAGGATGTCTCGGGCGGGAACTTTGCTTATGTCGTGCACCTGGCCGTCGTCAGTGTCGGACTGTGGGTAGCTGCACAGCTACAGAGGTCACACGTGGAAGCATGGGGGCGGCAAGTACGTTAAGCAGCGGATGGTGTGCCTGTAATTCAAAACCGTGGCTCCCATGTACTGGGACACTGCATTGTATATTTCAAAATAGTATATTATAATACATTTTACCCTTTCTGACGGTCTATGATATATGAAACGTTTGTCGAGTGTACATACTATAGTAGTTGTAAAGGTTTAGGCACGCAGTGAAAGAAAAAAGTCAAGTACCCAACAACTCACGCTCTAGCAATTTGCTATCTGTGCTTCATAAATGTGTTTGCCACTATAATAGTATTGTAGACAGTGATTGAACGTTCAGAAGATGCAGCGATGATAAGCGATAAAATCGACAAAAAAGCCGGCTCGGATTGGAGAGATTCGGGCTTTCGAATAGGTTCGGTTCGGTTCGATCGCGAGCTGCGATTTCTCATCAACTTCGCATTTAGCCATCATCTTTCTAGTTTCCTATCCCGAATACTAATACACTGCCCACAAGAGAACTACACCTCGATTCGAGTTATCCTTCCGGATGTAAGTATTAGTAGTGACGTTTCCTCAGACCTTGATCTAACTCTTCGTTGTCATATTACTCTTTTCGCCACACGCATACTGAAGCTGCAGTGAACTTCAGCTTGCATGACCTGCAATCACCCTTCTGCGTAGTTTTCGGTACGCCCGAGGGCGACCAGCGGCTGACTGCGTAGGGATGCCGGCTGGGAATCAATTCGCTCGAAATGGTCTTCGGCGTTGATGGCGCACAGGTACGGCCGCCACAGCAGGAGGGATTCGGAGTTGGGATTTGGCTTAAATACAACTCCCCAGTAGGCATCCCTCCATAGCGACTCCTGCATCATGTATTTCACCCATATCCTGGCGGCTTTTCGTTTCCTCGGCGTCGTAGCGTTGGCTCTCTTCGTAACGTTGGTCGCAATTGTGCACTTTATGGTCATACGTTTCCGTATCCGTGCATACCGTTCTCCGCTGCGGAGCGTTCCCGGGCCCAGGAAGGCACACTGGCTCAAGGGTAATTTCGTCGATGTACATGTGGGGGATGCGATGCGCCTGCAGGAAGAGTGGGTCAAGACGTATGGACATGTCCTCAAGTACTATTCCTTCTTGGGGGTGCGCTTTTTCCTGAGTTTCGATCGTAATTTTGGTTATCTAGCCATTAGCCATTTTCAGTCCACCGAACTCCTGGTCGTCGATCCCGTCGCGATCTCACACGTTCTTCAGAACAGTGACTCATTCCATAAGTCGGACCTTTTGAAATTCGGTATTGGCAGCTTCCTTGCTAAAGGTATTTAGAACAGTATCTATCTTCAGGTATCCTGTAACTCAGGTCGATGTTACCCTTGATGCTTAATGTCAGGCGTCTTCTTAGTCGAAGGTAAGCAAGTAGTGTTCTGGTGCTTGTCAAGCTGTCGTACCCGCATTTAGGCCCGCAGCATAAGAAGCAGGTATGTGCATACATTCCAGTTGGAACGACTCTCACCGTCTCGAGTCTTTACTAGCGCAGGATCATGGTAAGCACTGGTAGATTGCCACCGGGAACCTTGAGAACAACTTCCTCATCCTCCCGTTTCAAGGATCCTGCGTTCGGTCCCGCTCAAGTGCGGAAGCTCACATCGTTATTCATGGAGAAATCAATAGAGGTAATGCTTTGGTGAGAACTGTCATCCTTTGGCTCATCAATATCGCCTCTACAGCTCCGCGAGATATGGGCAGACCTTGTTTCCAAGTCATCAAGAAAGGATGGAAAGCTGAGCCTGGACGCATATGCTTGGCTAAACAAAGTTGCTCTGGACATTATTGGGCTCGCAGGTAACTCAGTTGCTACTGAATCGTCGCTTGGTACATTAATCACTCATTGTGGAATCGCGCACAGGATTTAACTACACTTTTGACTCCTTACATTCCCAAGATGGGAAACAGAATGTTGTTTATGTGGCTTTTCGCTCCATTCTAGCTGCTGCCAGCGTACCCACTCTTTTTTTTGGAATTCAACTTTTTATCCCAATCTTCCGCTGTGTCGTATGTGTCCTGCCCTCTCCAACCCAAACTCACGGCAGAACATTCTCTTCTCTAGCCAACGGCACGCTCTCGTGCTCTCGAACGCGCTTTCCAGGATATACGCCACATTGGAACTGGGCTTATTGCAGAGAAAAAGGCCGCTATACTGGCCGAGCGAAATGAAAATGGGACCGGTGTGGTTGAAAAACAGGATGTACAGGGCCATGACCTGCTTAGCCTGCTTATCAAGTCGAACATGGCTGCTGATATTCCAGAAAATATGCGCATGAGTGACGCTGAGATACTCTCTCGTGAGCGACCTTTTTCCTTGTTTTGATTATCAACCACTTTGTCTGAGGCCTCGACAATCTGTTAGAGGTACCCACGTTTCTGCTTGCAGGTCATGAAACGACAGGGTAGGCTCTTTATTCATGTTCTTAACTTTATTATTAAAATGCACTCTTGCAGCACTGCTGTGGCTTGGACATTGTTCGCACTCTCATGTCAGCCCACGGTCCAAGCAACACTTCGCGCAGAGCTACGCACCTGCCTGACCGATTCCCCGACTATGGAACAATTGAACTCGCTCCCATACTTAGAGGGCGTTGTGCGCGAGTCATTGCGGCTGTATTCCCCTGTAGCGCTCACTCTGCGCATTGCCGGTCACGATGCGGTTATTCCACTGCAGAAGCCCTTCACAGACAACAGTGGAGTTTTGCAGAACACTGTACGGTGCGAGGGGCCTTTTTTAAATCCAGAGCGCGCGGCTGGAATGGCTGACATTGTATGGCGTGAAAGGGTGGCCAAAGGGGACGCCATTGTCATACCAATTCGCTTGTTGAACTACTCAACGGAGATATGGGGCGAAGATGCTAATGAATTCAGGTATGACTCTCGCTGGCTGTCACGGAAGCTACGTTGAAGATGAAATATCATTGTAGGCCTGAGCGATGGGAAAGCTTACCTGAGGCCGTGCATGGGCTGCCAAGCGTCTACGGCCATTTGTTGACGTTTATCGCTGGCGCACATGCATGCATAGGTCACCGCTTCGCTGTCGTCGAGTGCGTGAATTCCACTTCATTATTCATTTCTTGTTCGAAAGATGCCGAGGTGCTGATCTATTTATCGTGTAATTGTCATGCAGACTTAAAGCTCTCATATTTACGTTGGTCCGTGCATTCGAGTTTGAACTGGCCCTGCCGGCGGATGAGATCGTGCGCAAGTCGGGAGTTGTCGATAATCCTGTGGTTGCATCGAATCCGGCTGCGGGACCGAAGTTGCCGCTGCTAATTCGACCTGCGAACGTAGATTGAGTGATGGAAATCATCTTGTCAACATTTCTATTAGGCCAGATCTATCATTACATGGATGTATGAGTAGTAAAAAGGAATGATATGTGCCGTGATAATCTGGCCAAGCGATACTTATGTGCAAGCAAACTTATGGATAGACCTCTAGGCATCGGCATCGCCTCGCCTCGCCTCCGGCGCGGGTGTCATACCCGAGTCCCGCTTGTCACCTACAGTACCCCCGTTCTTTCCTCACGGAGTTCGTGTAACAATGCGGGCAATGTAGACTTGCGGCGTGCGTGTACGGCTTAACCTCGAACAGGTAATTCAGTAAGCACAGCCAAGAATTAATTGAATCACGGTTATCTCCTGGGATTATGATCGAACCGAATGATGACAGGGAGTCGTCCTTTTTTTCCCAGATTCCCCAGATGTTTCATACACTGGCAGGAGGTCGAGCACACTGCAATTTTCAAGCCCGTGCCGAACTCACCCTCACCATTCCACGCCTCTTGCAGTTCATCCAAGATTCAAAGAACATCATATTTCATGCTTTTGAGCTCAGTTTCACAAGAAATTTCGTTCGGTTGATTGCGGACCCACATCGAAAATGGCCGGAACAACCCTTGTACTTCCGGATCATCTGCAGACACCTCCACCGGCAGGTAGCTTCCGCAATGCAGATCCTCGCCACGCTTTCCTCTGTAATATCAGTGTAATATCTCGTGTCGACAAACTCACGATCAGCCACTACGAGCACAATCCATCATCAGAATTGGACAACCAAGTCGATCGGATACAATGGCGCGAACTTCTCAGACCATTTAGCAATGTGAAGGTTCTTCAGTTGGGAAACGGGTTCGTCGGACTCGGAGGGCTTGGTGAATCTCTACCCTCAGGAGATGGAGAAATGGCTATGGAGATCTTGCCTAACTTGGAGGAGCTCAGTTATTCTGATAGCGATATTGGTGGCGCATTTACCCCATTTATAAATGAACGGCAGGCAGCTGGCCACCCTGTGGCTGTGAATTACGGATCATGGGAGGTAGCACCGGGTCACACTATATTCTGTACATGGTGTGTGTTATCAATCTG
>QFDX01002412.1:12229-43876 GCA_003315875.1 Lactifluus piperatus | reverse complement strand
CCTGTAGTTCCGATCTTTGAGATGTATGTTCTTTTAATGTCGCGACTCGGGCCTGGTCGAGTTGAATAACCTGGCTTAGGGCAAAATGGCAATGGCGTGTGACTCTCGCTAGATATGCAGAGCCATATCGCCTAGCACGCAAGCTTCTCGATCGTGGCCTTCGCCCAGCAGCAGTGCTACAATATCGCCCAATGCAACAGTCCAAGGCGCATCTGCTCCTCACTAGGTTGTTGAAAGATCCACGCGAGTGGGAGGCACACATCGAGCTGTGAGCACTGAATTACCTTCTTCAAACTATTTCCTGACCTCTTCTGACATTTCAGTATGCAAGGCGAGCTGATATTAGCTATGACATATGGGTACGAACCCCAAGGGCGTAATGACAGGAAGGTCGATATTGCCAGGCAGGTTACCAAATTGGGATCTGAAGTAGCTCTTCCGGGTTCCTTGCTCATTAATGACCTTCCATTTTGTATGTGCTATTTCACATTTCAGCCCGTGTTAGAATCTGCTCATGGGCCATATCTATAGTACGTCACATCCCTGAATGGTTACCTTGGTTGAGTTACAAGCCACTTGCTCGTTTGCTCTATAATTTGTCACAGGAGACCATGCATGAGCCTATTCGATTCGTCAGAGAAAGCATGGTACGTCACGTTTTGTGTTTGTGCATGTCCGAAGAGCTCACTGGATTTCACTAATAGTTGAATGGCACAGCACAGCCATCTCTCGCTCTTGATAATCTGCAAGAAGTAGAGAGCTTGAGTGGCTTAGAACGCATAAAGGCTGAGAAAACGATCGTAGAAGCTTTAGCGACGATGTATTCAGGTCAGTATTTGTTGGTGCACTGAAATTTGATTGACATGGTTTTCTTTAGCCGGGGCTGATACTGTGAGTTGGTATAAATATCTCCGACTAATTGAACCTATTTACCGCATATCTTCGCTTTCTAGACTGTCTCAGCTCTGATGTCATTTTTCTTGGCTGTATCGCTCTATCCCGACATACAAAAGAGGGCACAGGATGAACTTGATGCTGTGACGGGACGAGAGCGACTGCCGACTTTTGAGGATCGAGCGAGGCTACCGTTTGTCGATGCGGTGTGCAAGGAAGTCCTCAGGTGGAGGCCAGTCACACCTTTGGGTGCGTCCATCCAATGACTAGTCATCTGAGGTATCTGAACTTTATGTTCCCTGTAGCTGGCCCTCATGCAACGATGGAAGATATTGTCTACGAGGGTTACTTCATACCGAGAGGTGGATAGTTTTATCTCGCGAATTTATGTCCGTATTTGTTGATTTATGCTCTATCAGGCGCAATTGTGATGGGAAATACGTGGTGAGTGGCCTTCGTCATGCTCCTCAGCTAGCATCAATTATATACAGGGCAATTTTGCATGACGCTTCGGTGTATCCAGAGCCAGACGCCTTTAAACCTGAGCGATTCCTTAATGCTGACGGGAGCGCACGCGAGGATGTAATATTGACGTCAGCATTTGGATTCGGAAGGCGTATCTGTCCTGGAAGGCATTTTGTGGATGCGACGTTGTTTATTACTGTTGCATCTTTGTTCTCTGTTTGCAGCATTGAAAAGGGGCAGAGTGCTGAGGGCGAGCCATTTACTTACAGCTATACTGGTTCAGGTCTAAGGTACGATTATACCTTTCGGCGGAGAACAGACATCTTATCTTATGTACAGTCGTCCAAACTCGTTCCCGTGTTCAATCACTCCGAGAGATAAAACTGCTGAAGAACTTATTCTTGCCGGTAGCGTGGCAGGTTGAGACAATTGTTTATTTCATCCGATCTAAAGGTGTATGCTAATGCTACGTATTTGGTGCATGCGTGCTATCTGACTACACGTCGTAACTGTCCCTTCCATCTACGACTGTGTCCTTGTCAATAACTGTTTCCAGGGGGAATGTATAGCTATCTGCGGGGTGACCAAGTAGACGTACGATGGTGGTGAGACACGCCTGCCACACTCAGTGACTACCCCGCCTGGGCATCCATTCGCGCAACAGTGAGCATACACCCTCGTGTACAAGTAAGTTCGGATGGAGTAGAGAAAGAGAAAGCAAAGGCAGAACGCAAGAGGGGAACTTAGCAGGCGGGAACGCAGAACGAAAGGGGATACGGTGGGGCTAGCAGACATGATAAGAACGTTGGTCGTACTCTGGCTACTACTAGAGGAGTGGATATGACGTGGGTTGGTGTCTGAATATCGGTATGCCCGCATTGGCAGCCGTGTGAATCTGGGGCGCGATGGCGGTGTCTTGCGTTGTATTCGCGTGTAAATGCATGTCCATTGAGTAGCCTAATTGTGGTGCAAAAAACTGGTCAGGCAAAACCCGCAATTCCCTGCATGAACTCCGGGCCGGCCGGAGGGTGGGCCCGGTGGGTTGGGTCTCGATGTGGATGTTTTAGCCAGACTTGTTCCCATTTGGACAGAGATTCACGCCAGCCATTGTCTCGGAGTGCCGTGATAGTGGGAGTTGGGGGGTGGTGGGCTGCGGCCGTGTCAGACGCCATTTCCTGAAGGCACTCCAGTGGGTTGAAGCTTGCTGTGCCTGGGACCCAGAGAATGGAGAGCGAGGTGTCGCAAACCGCCATGCAAGCAGCGGCGTTGTCGTGTCTGTCAGTGGTCTGGCACCACGGGATAATGTGTTGGTCAGCTGTGTACGGGGAGACGGAGGAGCAGAGAAGATAGCTAGTAGGTCCCTAGGCTAAGGTCTATTCCAGTGTGGTTTGCGTAGTCGGCCAATGGCCCAATGCATCGATGATAAGCTGAAAGTTAGAAGAGGTTGTCGACTCGGACATGGAGCTAGCAGACTGCGTTGGGGTGGTGAGGAGAGGTGATAGGCAAGATATTGGGCGGCAGTTCAAGTCAGTGTATACTGACCAGGGCTGTCAGCGCTAGCGATGGTAAATGCGTCCAGGGCGGATGGTATAGGCGCTTTTTGGGCAAGTGGGATAGACACGGAGCACCCTTAACCCTTTGATATTATCGCTTGATACACCGACCGTGATCTGACGCGATCTGACGATTAATCGATCGATTACAGGCGACCGGGGCCCGCCCCGCCTGGGGAGGACTCCTTGGAAAAATGTTGCGCCAAGTCACAAGACCCAACAGCCTGAGAATCGTCATGGCCTTCTAGGCTGCAATAGAAAAGTTTGAGTGTCTGCATGAGCCAAGGTCATTCTCATCTTTCAGTTGTAATCACCAAGTCCGAGTCTGAGGAACGATGACAAACGGTATGGCTCACCTTAAGCGTGGTGGGAATAATCAATCGATTAATAATCCCCACGTGCTGAGTTCGGAACGGAACGAAAGCTCGGAACATCGCGTATGCCTCACGGCCGGACTAACGATCGATCACCCGAGAAGACAGAGGTTCTCTACTCACGCACGCGACCAAACCCTGCCCTGCACGGGCAGCGACCGCCATCGATCCACCTTCCAGACCGGGAATCCAACACGTACTACACAGTCACAGCAGCGGACCACGTCCGCTACCTCGGCCTTCACTTCGACCACAAGCTCTCATGGGATAAACACGTCGCGATCGTCGCGACGAGGACCAAAGGCACGATAAAGGCCCTCCAACTCCTTGGTAACTCAGTCCGCGGCCTCGACTATGGCAGCTGGCGCAGGGCATACAACGCCATCTGCATACCGGTTCTGACCTACGGTTTTCCAATATGGTTTGGGGGCCAGAAAAAGCACATCAAGTTCCTCCAATCAGTTCAAAACTCGGCAGTCCGAGTTATCGCGGGAGCTTTCCGCAACACTCCTCTCGAACCACTACATCAGCTGACCGCAATTCCTCCCATACAGATCCGTCTCCAACGCCTCTTGGTTTAAGCAGCCGCCCGGCTCCTCACCCTCCCCACCACCTCCCCGCACCTCCCCGGGTCTTGCATAGACTAGGCCCTCCATGGTCAACGGTGGAAGGTAGCCGGGGCCCCCCTCCCCTACCTCACTAGAACGCGGCAACCCGACCTTGCACCCGAAGGCTTTGCTGCCAGGTCCCAGCAGACTGCAGAACTCCCACCCGCTTCGACCTACCCCCCTGGAAATGGCTCAACACCCCACCAGACCGCCTCACAGTCACCTACGGCCCTTGCAGAGGCGGGGGCCGCAAACGCCTGTCCAACTCAATTAAGACCATGCACCGAAGCCAGGACGACCAAATTCTTATTTACTGCCAGGGCTCCGGCCCCAACCCCACGCGAACGCGAACCGACAGCGGATCACGTCATCACCCAGTGTCCCTTATTCGATGAAGCACGCGAGGAGCTCCTCCGCCCCATCGATCCAACCCTTTCAACCCCAATCCTGTTCGGAACGAAAGTGGGCGGCCTTGCCCTCGCCAGATTCATTGAAGTGACACAAGCTTGTGTCAGACCAAGACGCCGACTACCAGAAGACCACGGATAGAGATACCGGGCCTAGGCTCACGGCATCCAACCCTCCAAACCCACTACATAGACATTCATCCCCACATGCCACCAGGCCGCTTTAGTAGCAGTAGAGTTTGTCAAAAGCGCCCGAGCGCGTCTTTGTTACTGTAAACATGCAGCGCTATATAAACATGGATTCTAAAGCTCGGGACATGAAGCGCCACGGCTGTCATTGCCAGCTTCTGCGAAAGGAGGCTCCCTCGCTCTCGTCACCCTTCTATATTACAACGGACAGCTGGTGTACCCTGCACGTGTCCCGACTCGTCTGAATTTTCGAGTGCCTTGTGCTCCGCTACGCGCTCGAGCGTCTCCCATGCGATAAAGAACTGGCGATGGTCAAGGTATTCCACCGCGCGCTCCTCTGGCGTGCTAATCACTGCCAATTCTGGTGGGACCATGTTAAGGAGCAGCCGCGCCACATTGACAATCCCGCGAGCTGTACTACACGAATGAACAAGCTCACGAAAACAAAAAAAGTGAAAGACATGGCGAGTACGCACTGAGGTACCTCAGGGTGATGTTCGCCTGTTCCAATGCTGTATCATACGTCTCTATTTCTACTACCGTCCACTCGATCGACATGACAAGTAGCATTTCAGCCTCCTCTGCATCCTCGGATGCAGTCTTCGCCAAGTCTAGTAGCGGCCCCTTGACAGACGAGGGGAATGTGTCGAGCGCGCACTCGATCGTGCGCTCCGCCATGGCGATGGCCGCACGCGTGACGTTCAGCCCGTGCTCGCCGTGCACCCTGCAGTCCCGTGGGGCGTTCCATAGGGTCCGCAGAGACGGAAAGGGAGGTCAGGAAAGGCGTATAACGCTTGACGGCGTTGTCGCCTAGCACACCGGCGTACATGACGACGAGGGAACGTTGGCCTGCGCCCTGTCATCACGGTCCTGTAAGAATGGGCAATCTGAGTGGATATCGTGGGGACTTACCTCGAGGACTTGGAGATATGCTTCAAAGGATGGTTTGTATGGCCAGTGGAGAAACCGTAATACCGATCATGTGTAAGTAGAGACAGCTGGGCGAAGAAACATGTCATCGTCGGGTACCTGTCAGTGATGACCATGAGCAACAGCAGCGTTGTATGCGATCAAACAGTCGTAGTGGAGGAAATGCGATACGCATTCCGATGATTCTGGGTCATACACCCCAATCCCGTAGCCTAGATGTAACATCATCTCATAGTGCGTCCGTGGGGTCTAAGATGTGTAGTTGCAAGATGTGAGGGGGGTCATCAGCGCCCAAGCCCTCTGTACTCGCACTGTAGCGAGAGCTTGCAACTCCTGCTCGATGTCTGCCACCCAAGGTCTTCTTCCTCGCTCGCTTCGTCCTCCTCTCTCCCAGATGACTCCCAAAACCCGCCATTGAGCCGCGCAAGGGCCTCACTCTGGCGCTCCTCGCACAAAACGGAGATCGTCGCCCAAAGCGCATCTTCCCATGTAAGGCAAGCAGATTTAACACGCCTGAGGTTTGGACAGAAGGTGCGAGCACAGAATACAAGCTGCGCTCGGTGAGTGACAAGCGGGAACCAAGAGCGACGCGCGTGCAAGTAATCTTCCACAACGCGCGCCTTTTATTTCCATGCCACAGGTCCAGACCCTCTTCCTCGTCTTCCTCTGCAGCAACATCCTACGGTATCCTAACATGTTATGGCTAGTCGCAGAAAAACGTCAATCATATCACTATTGTGACGACCGACGACAACGCTCACATATCGCAGGCCATGAAAGAGGAGAGAACCACGAATACTCGCTACACGTCATGGTTGGTATGCATCACGACGAAGTTTGACTGCGTCCTCGATACTCCCTACACGCACATAGGCGAATAGCATGTGTGACAACGCCTTATGAAAGCTCTGACAAGACTTTGGGCCCATTAGTTATTTCGATAAAGCATGAGTTAATTGATTACCTACCGCATCATCTGGGGCCAAACTGTGTCCAACCCCTGCCTCTCGTATGACGGCATCAAGATCCATCTTATGCACCATGTTCTCCATCGCGCGCCCGATGTTGCCCGTCCAAAGACCCTGCGTCAAGCGATGCTTCGTAAAGGGCCAATAGCCCGTCGATGCGTCCGAGTGTGGCGGCCATGCTCCCACTTATTAAGCAATTGAAGAACATGTCGGGGCTCTTCAATTTTTTGTAACCATTTAGGATAGAGTAGATACATTACTTACTATGTAAGCGTTGAAGAGCATCGTTGAAGCCCCCATGTGGCCTCGTGAGTTTTGAAGTTCCATTTAAAGAAATTTGCCCAAATATAGAAAAATTATAATAATCGGCTCAACTTGGCTTGCAAACTGATTCCGAGCCGAGCCGTGGCGCCACTGTGCTGTGTGAGGGCACGACCACACACTACAGTACCTCATCAAACTGTTGTAAAAGACCTGTTCAGGCAATCCACCACTTGTGCTTGGGTATAAAGCGACACCCATCGTGCGCCGTCCAGGCCTCGCTTCGCCTCAGACCTTGCTCGCTTGGAATTTCCTGCGACGTCTTTTGCCATCCGACTATCACCATAATTATTGTGGCTTTTCGGCTGTACTCCAATAACAAAGCGTGCTGGTTTATAACGACCACATTCTCAGTTATATGAGCGAGTGATTTTAATTTAGACACCCCCATTCCCAACCTCTCCCCACAACGAAACTTGCACATTGCTGCCATCACTTGAATATTGCTTTCACGTCAACTTCACAAACACCATTTATTCATGCCTTTGCGCCGCACCTCGTCTTGTTATCGAGGATGTTGAGATGACCAATGCCACCAAGCTCGACGTCAATGCAACCACCTCTCCCGCCTTTTTAACACTACCCCCTGCTACCACCCACTCTATGTCACTGCGAAAGCGCACTCACAGAGACATATTGGAAGACATTTCTCAGCCAGCAGCAAGTATATCGCCAACTATATCGCCGTCACATTCAGCCTCTAGTCTCACTACTGATTCCTCAACGGTTTCTAAAACTGCGTCGGGGCGGTCTCGTTTAACACCCTCACTCCAATCGATACCACCACTTTCAGCCCTAACACTAGCATTGGACCGTCTGTGTCCCACCTTCGCCCCCCTCCCCTGTTCCAACAGAAATTGTTCCAGGAACAGATTCTCGGGAGGCAGGATTTTGCCGATGCGTCATCGCGTCATCCATCACATGACCGAGGTCCGTTTCCCCTGATCCTTGTCTACAGTGCCCTACACGCTCCACATTTATTCAAGTGGCGACGTGCGCTTACCGCGACATACCAACAGTAGTGCGTGAAATAGATATCGACAGCAAGTAGCGGTTGACTCTGCCCCATCTCTCGACCCCATACGCCTACGGCAATAGCAGGATATAGTTTGCTAGGCACGGCATCAGTACCGCTAGAAAGTCCCTTCCCATGCTCCGTCCATTCTCCCCAACTTTGTTATACCCAGACCCGCGTGTGCGTGAAGCACGCTCTGCAACACTATCAAAGGCCGGTTCATCGGCTCTACTCTACCCGCAGACGCGCGGACTACATGTTTGGGCACGACGATTGATGTGCGAGGCTCGCACATGGTGGTGAACCTTTCGCGAGAGGCGCCGCGCACCATCACGACAGGCATGACCCTGGGCCGGGGACGCGTTCGACATCCTATCCTTTGCCGATGTGTCGGCGCTGGGAATTATTAAGTTATATCGTCATCGCTGCATGTAGTGTCTGTTCCCTGCCACTATTTGTGTTTATCACACACTTAGTACTGTAGAGACAGTACCGTGTCGTTCCCATCCTTGTGTCCTCGGCTCACGCTAACCTGTCGCTGTGACTAAGAAAGGATTGGGCGGCCCCGTACGCTGGCAAGCCCTAATTACGATGTCCTGGGGTAAGCCGTGATTTGATGTTCTGTAAGTGTGTCCAGAACGAAGACAAATAATAAAGTGAAGCATCTCGCGGAATCTCGTTCACCTCTGGTTCGCGCGCGACCTCTTGCCATACGGCTCGTCATTTGGATTGGACTGTTTGACGACTCGATTGTTACACCCGGGGGTGATAGAACACAAGCAAGTCAGATAAATTAATTCCTCCACTTTCCAAATCTCCCATTGCATCCCTGCATCTGTCCCAGTGTCATCTGAGTAACATGTATACCAAAATACTAAGGAAACGTGCGTCAAAGTGGCTTGTACAGTATCATCACGTTGGATCATACCTCAATACGCGCCGCGGCCATACTCTGACAATAATTGCACAATCTTTTCTTGTATACGGCCGCGTGGTGGTGCCACCAGAGATGGCGTCTGACCTTGATCGTTCCGCGCATGGACATTTCCTCCCCGTTCGAGTAGAAGCTTCACAACCTCGAGATTACCATTGAATGATGCGAGATGCAACGGAGTCCACAGGTCAAGCTTCTTTGCGTTTACATCCACGCCTTGGTCAAGTAACAGCTGCACTACGTCCAAATGCTGGTTTCGTGTTGCATAGTGCAACGGGGTCCACCCAAACCTGTTCCGGCGATTCACATCCGCCCCACGCTGAACTAATAACTTCGTAACCTCAAGGCTTCCCTCGTTTGACGCCAGATGCAACGCGGTATCGTTGATTTTATTCTGCTCTTTGATATCTGCACCATGGTCGAGTAATGTCCGTACCATGTCCAAGTTCCCCTCTTCAGCTGCGGCAAGTAACGAGGTGCTCCTGTTGTCATGAAAAGTTTCGTCTTGCCCGTGGCCAGGTACGAGTGTCACAATATCAGAGCCCGCGCTTTGTGATTCCGTGTCCAGCGTGGCCACGCCTGTGCCGGTCGTAAAATACACGTCCCCTACTCCCATCTGCTCTGCCAAGAAGCGAGCAACGTCGCGTTTCCCATTTAGACATGCAAGATCTAGTGCTGTCTTCTTACTCGCGTTCTGTGTGTTGGGATCCGTGCGCAGGTCAATGAGAAGCTTGACAATGTCAAGATGCCCATTCTGTGCTGCAATGTGCAACGGTGTGCAGCCATCTTTATCTGTCGAATCAGGATTTGATCCAGACTCAACGAGTAAACGGGAAATCTCGAACTTTCCATTACTTGATGCCATGTCCAGTGCGGATTTCCCGTCCTGATCTTGCATGTCGACGTTGGCGTTGTGTTGAATGAGCAATTTGACGACGTCATAGTGGCTACCAGCTGATGCGAGGTGCAATGGAGTCCTCATCTTGACATCCAGTGCGTTTATATTTGCACCACAGTCGATCAACAAGCGAGCAATTTCGAGTTCCCCGGACGCGGACGCCAGATGCAAGGCGGACTTTCTATCCGAGGTGTGATTGTTGATGGTTGCACCACAGTCGAGTAGGTGCTGTTTAGTATCGAAATGTCCATTTTGAGGCGCTTCATATAACGGAACGAAGCCTTGATTATCATGGGAGTCGACCGAAGCGCCATTCTGGATTAACAGCCGCACGATATCGAGATGGCCGGACGACGAGGCAGTCTTCAATGCGGTCCAACCTTCGTTGTCACAGGTGTCCACAGCAGCGCCATTCTTGAGTAACAGTTGCACAATATCAACGTGGCCGTATTGCGAAGCTGACATCAACGGGGTCCAGTCATCATTGTGACTAGATTCAACGGCGGCGCCATGCTGGATTAACAGCCGCACGATATCCAGATGTCCGGATGCCGAGGCCTTCGTCAATGGGGTCCAATCTTCGGTGTCACGGGCGTCCACAGCAGCGCCATGCTCGAGTAACACTTGCACGATATCAAAATAGCCGTATCGCGAAGCTAACATCAATGGGGTCCAGTCGTTCTCGTCACGGGGGTCTACAGCAGCGCCACTCTCATGTAATAGCCGCACAGTATCCAAATGGCCAAATCGCGAAGCTGCCATCAATGGAGTCCACCCTCTATTGTCACGGGCGTCTACGGCAGCTCCATTCTCGAGTAACACTTGCACGATATCAAGATAACCGAATTGCGAAGCTGACACTAACGGGGTGCAGCCAATCTTGTTACGGGAGTCCACATCTAACTCATACTGCAGTGGTACGAGCCCAACCTCCAGTTCTCCGTCCCGTGAAACCGCGTCCATTTCTTTCTCAGCATTGTCCTTCTGTATATTGCCAACCCGCTTGACGTTCAATAAGAACTCCACAACGTCACGACGCCCATTTTCTGATGCGAGGTACAATGGAGTGCGGCCCTCGTCGACTTGGACATTCACATCTGCACCATGCTCGAGCAACAACAGGGCAATGTCGAAATATCCCTTTTCAAGGGCAGCACATAATGGCGTGGTGCTGATGCCTCCCCTGGCATTGATGTCTCGCGGACAGCTAATGATTAGGTGTTCCGCAAGGCAGCGAAATCCACATAGCGCCGCATAATACAACCCAACTGCTTCCGGCTGCGTTGGCCGCTCGCTCGACATCTGTTCCACCCAGTCCCAGGGTCGATCGACATCGAATATCCAGATCCATGTCGCAAAGTGTGGCCTTTCCGCATCAAACAGCTTATTCATAAGCTCTTCAATGCTTGACGATACATTCTCGAATCGACCGTGATCCACCCAATGCTCGGCAGCGTATAGGGAAAGTGGAAATTCCTTCATTCGGCTTTTGTCGACATCGTCATCTAGCCGGAGTAGAGTGCAGAGGCAGGCCTTTGCGAGAATAATATGTGCAGGCAGAGGAAGGATGTGATAATGGGAGAGGTCCCCTCCTGCTTGAATAAGCCGATCCGATGTCAAGAATTCCTGGACCGAAAAATGCGAAAATTGGACAATTGATGACCCTTCCACATTGGCGATACAGATTAGACTTGAACATGCTGATAGAACTGCATCGCGAGGGTCCTCTAAACGCCATCCAGAATGATATTCGGGACGTTTCCCGACCTCAAACCGAATCGCAAGAACTTCTGCAAGTTCTTCAACCCGGAGAGGGCGTACCGCCACGGTAAGGCATTGAAGGAGTCGAAAGGAATACTCTCGGTTTCTCGGTTTAATCTCCAGCAGAATACGTTCATAAGTCTCATCTAACGTCTCCGGTAATTCTTGCACAGCTTCGCGAAGACTTGCAGGAAAGCAGTGACGTAACGTTTCCAGCTGACAACTAACCCAGCGAAACCTGTTGTGAGTCACATAAGTAATTGTGAAGTCATTGAGATCCTGAGAACTCACATTCCATCGGACTTTCGCACGAGTATATCGATCACCAGTTCTTTATCCTCCGCTCGCCATTTTTTCATTTTCCTGTCAGATTCGACAACAGACCTGACATAGTTTGCAATATCTTCGTTCTGTCCACCCTCCTCGTGAAGGCAGACCGCGTGAGATGACAAGGACTCGAGGGTTGGTACTATGTCTGCTTCAGGGCGACTGGTCACACACAGTCGGAGCGTTGGAACACCTAATTCGACAAGCTCCTCTACAAGTTCGATAACTTGGTCTCGGGGGGATACAACTCCTGACGTGTTAGGACATTCGTCCAAGGCATCCATGATAATGTAGGTCATCGGCTGCTCTGGGAGGCGCAGCATGTCCATCAAACATTGCTTGAGCGCGCGGACACTGGGCTGCCGGGATCCAGCGTCGTGCCTCGAATACAGATTGGAAAGGATATCATAGCAACGATCCGATTTCGCGCTGAGTTGGCGAAGGGTCGAAGTAAGCAATCCATGAATACCCTGCTTGGCGTTATCTCTGAAATCGAAATAGAAATACGCCATCAGGGATAATCCAGTGTCGGAAATTGATTCGCATTCCTCGACGATAGTGGAGCTAGTTCAAGATCTCAGTGAAGCTAGAGAACTGCACTTGCTGAGACGCATACCACAAGAGACTCTTTCCACAGCCTGCTATATAGTTGCACCATGACAATCATCAGTGAGAGCAAGAATGGGAACAGGACAGTTACGTACGTTTACCATGGATCCATAGCAGGGACCCGCTCTTTTTCCAGTCTTCGAAGATCCCCTGGGTAAACCAGGTGGCTGTTCCACTGTGATGACTTTCCCGCGCAATGTTGTGATTTTCCGATGGATCTGGAGGTGCGAGCCAACTTCGGATCTCCTTTTGCAATTGTTCCCCTGTCACACCAATTCAGGTTTGATATGTACCACCGGAGAAATAACGGAAAACAAACGTTTCATCTTGTTTATCTCGTTGGTGGCTTCTTGCATGTTAACTTTCATGTACGCAGTCAGCTTGAGTAGCCCGCCACTAGGCGCATGACACAAACATACCCAGGGCTTGTCGGATCTCATTTATTGAGGCCTTGCCGTCTAAGTATACCACAGTTCGGTAGATGGCCATGCAAGCAAAGTTGCATCACGTACCGTCCATGACCACCTTCATATTGTTTACTAGACCGTGGACCACTTCTAGCGTTTGGACTCCAGTCATCCGAGCTTCTTCTTTGGTGAGTCGATCCAATCTCCGTAACACGGCCTCGATCTCCGTCTCTCCCAACAATTTCTTTGCGAATTTCTCTGCAGAGTGTTCAGCGACCATGGGTTTTAGGAAACGAATCACTTACTAAAACGGCCTTGCTTAATCTGTTTTGTAGCCAGAGCAAGCACAGCGAGTACCTCGAGTAATATCTTGACCACAATATCGATTATGATAGGTGTGTATGGGATTTGGGTATAGATATGAAGGCGCTTGAGGAAATTTGCGATACATTCAAATAGCTCAACAAGGGCATCATAGCTTGCGGTAACACCACTGACTGCCTGATAGATCGAAATATGGTGAGCATTCAGCAGAAAGTAAAGGGTATACATACCGTGAGAAGAACATCAACACCGACAAATATTGCTTTTGCAGGTGGAAACGGTACCTGTGGGTAGAAGTGTAAAATTACAACGAGAAAAGACAGACTATTTGGGGAGCTCACGAGAACAAGGGCCTCGCCAAGGGTACCAGTAACTGCGTGGAGGAACTGGACTACAGGGTTAAGGCAGTTGATCAATTTGCGATGTTCGTCCCGATAAGTATTGAATTGGTCTGCTTTGTCTTTCAGTAACTGAAAGATAGCGTTTGCAGAGTCACAATTCTGAATCTGATTTGCGAAAGGTTGTTTGGTAAGGTCGATTCCAGTCTGGTTTGAGTAGTCGGTCAAGGCATCGATGATAAGCTGAAAATTGGAAGAGGTTGTTGACTCGGACATGAGGCTAACAGACAGCGTTACGGGGGTGGATTGCTTGTGCGAAGAGATGAAGGGAAGGCATACGGTGGGAATATCTGGGTTCAGTTACTACTATACCGATTAGGATGAACAGCCAGCCCTTACGTATATCTAACTGATAACGATTAGATCACATAATCACGGCCCGCAAATCTCCGTAGTCCGCCCTTTCTGTGGGATCGCTCCAGCTGAGTTCCCGAGCCTTGAACACCGCTGCTGAGCGCCGAGCGCCATCACCATCCTGAGTTAAGTGATCCTCGAACCCAGACTTCACTTTCAAGATTCCCACTGACACGTGCTCATCGTACCCTCTTTGCTGCACCATCAGACGCCAACTTCAAACATCATGGTCGTCAGTCACTGGCAGGAACTTGAACACTTAGGTCATATTACTGTCAGTAAGTGACCCAACGTTGTCTTTCCCATGTTATATTTCTACAGTCTAGGCCACTTCTCCACGTGCTGTGGCATCCTTCCCTCCGACGAGGAGAGATTACGCGCTCTCAATCGTCAACATCCCGCAACTAATACCGACACGAAACCAGTATTCACCCAAGAAATGGCAAGAATGTGTCCAAGAAGGGGATAAGGTGTCTCTGCGGAAGGTATGACCTGGCCAATGTGCGTGATACTGTACTAGGTGGCCTCCCATGTCGTTCTGCGCGCGATTGTAAGCTGAAAATTGACAGACAGTACCTTTCTGCATCAGTCAGACACTATCAAAAACCGAAGGTATCAGCTTCCGATATCTCGTTGCGGCACACCTTGCTTCGCATCCCTTGAATATCCTCAAAGACGAAGCATTCCTCGCAGCGGTCACCACAATCAGTCCGGGGGCATGTCCTTCTTCATTTCCAGTAGGGACACGACAAACGTGCTTCTTGCGGTGCTCCAGTTCTTTGCGCATATGAACCCGTTTTTAGCTCACCTTGCTGAGATTATGTGGCTTGGGCGCGCCCGTGAGGTCGCCTTGCATGGGAACTGCCGCCATGGCGTGACTGCGGTTTGGGTGGGATGTGTTTCGGAGATTCACATATGAGCCTATAGACCCCTCCCCTCCACCCCTGGCCTCTCACCATATTGACGAGATACTCCTGACCCGCATTCACTGCCACCTGCCGTGGCAGGCATTCGCACAGCCCCGGGACGCAGATGCCAAACTACCCTTGCCACTAGTTGACATCTACCCGACAGCACAGGACGTGACACGCGGCCAAATCCCGCGCGCGATCCCATATTACTTTCAGCATCTAGAAATTGAAAAGTATCTATCCTCGAGGTACATTGCTGAAGCGACATTCATTTACTCGTTTTTCGATGTCGAAAAGGGCCAGATTCTGACTCTGAGGACAGGCCTTCGAGTACTCATAGACAGGCTCCCTTGGAAGACACATTAAAAGTTTGTCTTTATCGCTAACCGTCGGAACTGACGTCCATGGGCCATCACCTCAAGGAGTAAGACCATCGTAAACGAAGAACTCATCGTCGCGGATAGCATGGCATGTTGAATGATTAGTCAGCCGGCCGTACGTGATTCGCCTTGGAATATGTTTGTTCTGAGCCGACTCGGTCCAGGTTATGATGAGAATTCTTATGAAATTTTTGTGGTCAATCTCATTCACAGTTTTCGCGCTATTTGGGTTGTAAGCGAAGGGATGTGACGTCGCGCCTCAGTAAGTGGGCAGTTCTGCCAGGAAGTTCTGATAATTGTATGTCTTCACCCATCTGCTCGTCTCCTACTATGGCTGGCATCCATACCACTTCTCATCCCATCAGACCACAGACATATTTAAATACAGTATGACGGCGATGCCAAACACGAACCACATAAGTTGCCCTGAACCCACATGGACATATACTCCCCTTGCATCGTCATGGCCAGCATGCACTTGTTAGATATTCTCACTGTCCCCAGGGAAAACACCTCCAGATGAAAGGTACGTAAAGCTAATTGTTCGGATCCATGATGGCCCACATTCCGGCTGTCAGGTATCATCGTCGCACTGCGGGCATTTCATAACGTAAATTCAGTGAGTACGACGATTACTATAAAGACTGGGGTGCCTGCTTTCTCATCCACGACCATGGTGGTCTCACCAATCTCTGTCCTTGATCTTCTCGCTGTCCTATCGTTCCTTCTCATTCTTTGGACTATCAAAGATAATCGAAGGCGACGAGGACTCCCTTACCCTCCTGGTCCCCGACCTTTACCTATCATTGGTAATCTTCTCGATATTCCGAAGGAGTTTTCATGGCTCGCATATACTCGCCTTTCTGAAAAATATGGTACAGTTCCTTTCTCTGCAGCATTTCCTTGTTTAATTCGAGTGCTAGGGAGTATTTTGTCCTTCCATGTGTTTGGGAAGGTCATCGTCGTACTCAATACTGTCGAAGCTACAAAAAATCTTCTTGAAAGGCATGGGGACATCTGCTCTGATCGTCCTGTAGTTCCGATCTTTGAGATGTATGTTCTTTTAATGTCGCGACTCGGGCCTGGTCGAGTTGAACAACCTGGCTTAGGGCGAAATGGCAATGGCGTGTGACCCTCGCTAGATATGCAGAGCCATATCGCCTAGCACGCAAGCTTCTCGATCGTGGCCTTCGCCCAGCAGCAGTGCTACCATATCGCCCAATGCAACAGTCCAAGGCGCGTCTTCTCCTCACTAGGTTGTTGAAAGATCCGCGCGAGTGGGAGGCACATATCGAGCTGTGAGCACTGAAGTACCTCCTTCAAACTATTTCCTGACCTCTTCTGACATTTCAGTATGCAAGGCGAGCTGATATTGGCTATGACATATGGGTATGAACCCCAAGGGCGTAATGACAGGAAGGTCGATTCTGCCAGGCAGCTTTCCAAATTGGGATCTGAAGTAGCTCTACCGGGTTCCTTGCTCGTTAACGACCTTCCATGTTGTATGTATTTCACATTTCAGCGTGTATTAGAATCTGCTCATGGGTCATATCCGTAGTACGTCACATCCCTGAATGGTTACCTTGGTTGAGTTACAAGCCACTTGCTCGTTTACTCTATAATATAGGACAGGAGACCATGCATGAGCCTATTCGATTCGTCAGAGAAAGCATGGTACATCACGTTTTGTGTCTGCATGTCCGAAGAGCTCACTGGATTTCACTAATAGTTGAACGGCACAGCACAGCCATCTCTCGCTCTCGATAATCTGCAGGAGGCTGAGATCCTCAGCGGCTCAGAACGAAAAAAGGCTGAGAAAACGATTGCAGAAGCTTTAGCGACGATGTATGCAGGTCAGTATTTGTTGGTGCACTGAAATTTGATTGACATGGTTTTCTGTAGCCGGGGCTGATACTGTGAGTTGGTATAAATATCTCCGACCAATTAAACCTATTTACTGCATATCTATCTTCACTTTCTAGACTGTCGCGGCTCTGATGACATTTTTCTTGGCTGTTTCCCTCTATCCCGACATACAAAAGAGGGCACAGGATGAACTCGATGCTGTCACGGGACGAGACCGACTGCCGACTTTTGAGGATCGACCGAGGCTACCGTTTGTCGATGCAGTGTGCAAGGAAGTCCTCAGGTGGAGGCCAGTCACACCTTTGGGTGCGTCCATCCAATGGCTAGTCATCTGAGGTATCTGAACTTTATGTTCCCTGTAGCTGTCCCTCATGCAACGATGGAAGATATTGTCTACGAGGGTTACTTCATACCGAAAGGTGGATAGTTTTGATTCGCGAATTTATGTCCATATTTGTTGATTTATGCTCTATCAGGCGCAATTGTGATGGGAAATACGTGGTGAGTGGCCTTCACCGTACTCCTCAACTAGCATTAATTATATACAGGGCAATTTTGCATGACGCTTCCGTGTATCCAGAGCCAGATGTCTTTAAACCGGAGCGATTCCTTAATGCTGACGGAAGCTCACGCGATGATGTAATATTGACATCAGCATTTGGATTCGGAAGGCGTATCTGTCCTGGAAGGCATTTTGTGGATGCGACGTTGTTTATTACTGTTGCATCTTTGTTCTCTGTTTACAGGATTGAAAAGGGACAATGTGCCGAGGGCGAGCCATTTACTTATAGTTACATTAGTTCAACCATAAGGTACGGTTATACCTTTTGGCGGAGAACAGACATCTTATCACATGTGCAGTCGTCCAAACCCATTCCCGTGTTCTATCACTCCGAGAGATAAGACTGCTGAAGAACTTATTCTTGCCGGTAGCGTGGAGGGTTGAGATATTTGCTCTATCTCAATTGTTCTAAAAAGGTGTATGATAATGCTACGTATATCGAAATATGAGATATATTGGCACGGCGTGTAATGCGCGCGCGCAAGTGGTGGTGCAAGTCGCGTTGCCACTAGTAATATGAACCATTGCCTTATTTGGACTTTACCGTTATCTAACCGAAATCATACGCACATGGACCCTAAGTACTAAGTCCATGTTTCAGTTCGCGTTTCTGGTCCTCCTTGCAGCCAGGAAATTTTACTATAGCTTAACATATTTATAGAATCTTTCTCAGTAGCTAAGTCCCCTCAGTTCTGTGTCTATTGTCGCACACAGAGACTGAGATAGCGATCGTGCCTTGCACAGCACCCCCGCATGCCTATTGATTACTGCTATCTACACATTACCCAACGTTACAGACCTTCTATCAGATTGTCTGTAACCTATTAACGTATTCGGTGCATGCTTGCTATCTGACAATAGCTTGTAGATCGCTTCCATCTTGACTGTTTTTATCGAAAACTGCTGCCAGGGGCTGCGGGGCATAACTATCTGCGGGGTGACCAAGAAGGGAGGACTTCATGCACCACATCAATATTGGCAAAGTGTAATTAGCATGATGCATGACGTGATATATTGCCACTGATATTAACGTCTACAGTTCAATCAAAGCCGTAGCGTTGGTACAATGGGCCGAGGGACTCGGAGGGAGCACATGCCAATCAATGAAAAAGTGGAACGAACAAAGAAAACGATGTTTAATCAGTTGGCCATTCCAGTGATGCGCCCCTCCGAGTCTCCGGCGCGAGCATTGCCAGGTTGGTGGAAGCAGCACTTGCCTCGGGACGTAGGTGACGGGATCTGGCACACTCAGCAAAGACAACGCAAGCTTCACATGGCTGAATGGTGCGCTAGATGGGGAGGCGTGCTGCGGAGATGGCGGGCGGGCTTCAAATCTTACAATGTTTTACCATAGCACAGCAAGTATACGTCAGGAATTTCCATTTTCGTTGAAATGTCTCTTGGGTCTATGTCTCCTACTAGTAGATGTGGGCCGGGTGACACCTACGCGGGGAAGTTAGGGCCTGTTCAGGTCCCCGGCATCCGCTCCGCCTTGGCTCGGTCCCCCTGCCAAAAATGAAGACGTACGCCCTGAAAACTAAGCTTACGCCTTCATTTAGCTTCATTTTGGCAGGGGGACCGAGCCAAGGCGGAGCGGATGCTGGGGACCCGAAAGGCCAGGCCCTTATTAGAGCCCCCGGCCCCGGGCCGGTGCTCTTTCAGGCACAGGAACAGGATCCTAGGAAAGTTCAGCACCCCCATCGCCGCTACTGGTCTTCAACGCTTCAACCCCGTTACTCACCTTCCTGGCATGAAAATTTACTGCTCAATCCCTACTCGTCTTCCCCTCGTTGGATGGCTTAGCCGACGGAGACGTGCTCCAAGTGAGCCCTACAGCTGCCCATACCGTTCTAGATCTACTCATCAACTTACAAATCAATAGATCCCACCAACAACAGTACAAACTCACTTATCCATACCCTCAACGATGATGTGCTTCTCAACGTGTTCTATCTCTTTCAACTGGATATCCAAGATCAGGAAATGGATTGTATCGGTTTAGTGCCCCATTGGGAGCGCCAACGTTGGTGGTACAGGCTGGCACAGGTCTGCCAACGTTGGAGGTCCATCATATTTGCATCACCATCCAGGCTAAACCTTCATCTCTTGTGTACTTATGGAACACCGGTAGCCGACATGCTCACACATTCGCCCCCTCTTCCACTCACCATCTATTACTTCAACAAGCATCGAACGACAACTGCGAAGGATGAGGAAGGCATACTGCTTGTTCTCCAGCACCGCGACCGTGTGCGTCATATCAGGCTTTTACTACCAGCCTCCCGCTTGCAGAAGATCTTCATGGCCATGGATGAGCAATTCCAAATTCTGGAACGGATGTATATATACTCCGAGTCTTGCACCAACGACGATACAAGATTGGTCTTTCCAAGCTCATTTCGAGCACCACTTCTACGCAACTTTGGGCTATGGTTTGTTGCTCCAGATATAGGATCTTCATTGCTCATGACTACAGTAAACCTCGTCACCCTTGCGTTTGAGGATATCCCATCATCCGCTTACTTCCCTCCAAGTCATTTACTCACATGGCTTTCGCTCATGCCTCAGCTGGAGAAGCTCGTCATCCGGTTTCGCTCCCCTGTCCCCAGCCATAATGCTGAGTCTCAACTGCAAAGTGCATCGGTCATGACCCACATCACACTTCCAAACCTGAGCATCTTTTTCTTCCGAGGTATGAGCGCTTACTTAGAAGGTCTTCTTGCTCGGATACGCGCCCCTCGCCTCATCAATTTCAAAATCAATTTTTTCGAGCAGCTCACTTTTACTATCCCTCACCTCTCGCAGTTCATACACGCATCAAAGAACCTCTACTCGAGCGTAATTAGGCTCAACTTCTGTAGCGATGGATTTTTTATGAGGACGGACACTCCAGCGTCATTTGACGGCCTCTGCGTGTGGACCACGTGCAGACACCTAGACCGGCAGGTATCGTCCGCAGTATGGATTCTCAGTGCACTTGAGCCAGTCCTCTCCGTTGTGGATGAACTCACACTCTATCACTTTGAGTATGGTGGAAGCTCGTCAGAGTGGTACAACAAGGTCAACCGTACACAGTGGCGTGAACTCCTCAGACCATTCAACAATGTGAAGATACTCCGTGTGCAAAATGAATTCGTAGATGAACTCGCTCGTTCTCTACATTCTCAGGATGAAGAAGACCCTTTGGATATCTTGTCGAACCTGAAGGAGCTTCGGTTTTCTGGAGACGGGAAGAATGGTGATGATGGATTTACGTCATTTATCGAGGAACGACAGGCAGCGGGCCATCCTGTGAAGCTTATAATGGATGGCCGATCAGAATTTCCGCCTTTTTAGTGACTTAGGGAATGTAACGCCGCCGCAGTCTGCGGCCATAGCGATGATGTCCCAAATGTGTGTCTTTATCCATATATTCATCTCCCGTTATGATTCACATTCACACCAGGTCTCATCACACCATGACCACTAACTTGAACATTTCAACTCTTCGGGACTGCGATGTCTAGTAGGAACCACATGTTTCCCTGAACCCACGTGTCCGTATGCTTCCCCCGCGCCTGCATGGCTCTCACCAGATTTCATCACCCCACTCACATACGGATTGCTATAGGCTTGAGGTCAGTGTGTCCACTCCTCTTGGAGGCACACCCTTTGCCTTTGCGCTCTGTCTTTGGTACACTGTAAAGATCCTTGATCTTCAGTCTGTCATCACACTGTCAACTTCGTACCCGCCGCCCTACCATGTGTCCCACTTTCCGACCTTGTGCCGCAGTTTTCTTTACGGTTCATGTCGGGTGGGTAGCTGTACTATCAAGTGCAGCGCCTCGATCCCCCTGTGGTTGTTGTCCGGCTACATGTTTCGTGCCTCCTAGTTTCGTTAGTGGTCATGGTCTGCCTCTCTTCCCTTCATTCTTTCTCACCCTTTTCACTCCTGGCTCGCGCTGCATCACAATCTACGCTCTATCTTCACATCCCCCACATTCCGAGGACACCTTCTGTACTCTATCTTGCGTCCCACCTCAGTTTTCGCTACCCATTGTGCCACATGCTGCGTGCTGTGTTGGATCGAGTGGGTACAATGTATCGCCCTTTGTCTTACTTTCCCTCAACAGCTTGTATGATTACTCCTGTGTTCATATTATACGTTATCGTGGATGTACCGGTCACACATAACCACTACTAAGTAGAAGGAACTCTCCCTTTTCTCGAACTCGTTCATGTACCCCCTGGTGTGGGGTTGGAGGCAAGCGCTTCTGGCAACCGTCTCGGTATGATGGAAATGGTTCAAGAGCGGTGAATGCTGTCACACGTGGATACAGAACAAATGACGACAGAAGTCAGCGTATGTACGAGTAGCTAAAATAAGGTTGTGGGCTGACTTGCTGGCCTTTGACATGCCATGTGATATTCGTGACAATTTCGGCGTTTCTTGGCCATGGCACCTAAGATTGTGTTGTGTCCAGGAAAGCACCAAACGGCAGTTCCAACAAGGAAATTGATTGTATCCGGTACATAGAAATATCAGGAAATGATGTGCGCGATAGTTTTCGGGTGGGTTGTGATGCCGACTTACTTTTTGTGTCTTGGTGCGAGGCAGCGGCTCAGGCCTCAGGCAGGAGGAACCCCGCAACACGCCGCAGTGCAGCGCTGCTCGCGGCCGTCAATCGAGAAGGAATCGGGCCCACAAGATCAAGACGTCTTACTATACTATTCCCCTTTCGTTCCATGTGATTCGGACCGACACTTCACAAACATTATCAGTTTCGAGCGGCGGCTGTATGCCGCCGCACATCTCACACGTTTCAGCCCACCGCACAGATCAAGCGCGGCAGTGCCGAGTCTCAGTCATGACGGGGGAGTACGCGCGCACATATGCCCCGCGCGACCGGGCATGCTTTACAGTACTATAACTTCACTCTTATTCTATCTCACTTGCGTCATGATTGCGCTCGATCACGCGTACCTTTTTCTTTATCTTAGCGACGCTATATTGGTTTCAGACTTTCGCTTAAATTAGTAGCATATGATATTGTGTCTCAGAACTTAGAACTAAAACAGTAAAAGCTAGCGTTGCATCCGCACCCCATTCCAGTCATATCCGCGGGCGTGTGAGAGAGTGAACCCATAACTGCCCTTAAGTCGCATTCAAAGCCAGCTCAGTAACAACCACTCTTTTTGTCTATCACGCACCTCCACTCTTTTATCTTCAATCTCTAATCCCTCACCATGTCCGACGTCCTCAGGCGCAATATTGTGAGGCTAGCCACGGACGGATCGAATTAGCTCACGTATCAGGACCGCTTGCAATGGGCCATTGACAAGCGCGGCCTAGGCGACCACCTGACATCGACATCCCCGACGCAGCGCTACGTAGACGCGGGGACCGTAGGGGGCTTGACCCCGGGGCGAGGATGGGCACTGGACGATGCAAACGTCAAGCAGCTGGTGGCTGCCTCAGTATCCGGCACCGCGGTCAACAGGATCAGAGTCCACCAGCACGTGAAGGATGTTTGGAGTGAGCTGAGGGGGATGCACGAGGCAGAGACGGCGCTCTTGGTAATGGACCTTCAGGGACAGCTGGTGAGTGCCAAGTGCGGGGAAGACGAGAACGTGCGTATACATTTTGCGAAGCTCGCGATGATGCGAGAGCGGCTTGCATCCCTTGGCAAGGCCATCACTGATCTGGAGTACGCTTACACCCTCATCCGCTCACTTCCACCCTCGTAGGAGACCGTTCCCCACAATTTGAACGGCGCTGCAGAACTCACTGGCACGGCAATCTGGCCCAAGCACGTCGTGCACATCACGGGAGGTGAGTATGACCGACGCGCGCTGAAGAATGCGCTGCAGGGATCGGGCGATGCATTCGACATGACAACAGCCCAGAACCAGAAGAAGCGCGATGTGGAGCGCTATAACTGCCACAAACGCGGACACACGAAGGCCGACTGCTGGGCCAAAGGGGGTGGCAAAGAGGGCCAAGGACCTCGAAGGGGCGACGGCGCTGAGGTCAGGACGAGCTCGAGCGCGTCAGCCTAAGAAGCCGACATCGAAGAATGGGCGGTTATCGAGGAGGTATCAGACGAAGAAGCGGACAAGGATGGGCCGCACCGAGTGGACACAGCAGCAGACAGAATACCGCCTCAAAGCCTAAGGCGGAGCTCTATGATTCAGGTGCCTCGAGGCACTCGGCATAGGTTTGAGACCTATCACGCGATCACACCGCGAGCGATTATGGCCGCGGACGGACGACGTTTGTACGGATCGGAATTGGGGACCTCAGGATCGAGTTCCCTCGCTGTAAGTCCCATTCTGTCATTTTATTGCGAGATGTGCTCCATATGCCCAACTTGGGCATGACCATGGTTTCAATCGTACGCATTGCGAAGGCCGGACGCACAGTAACCTTTGAAGGAGGGTCATGCAATATCACAGGCCCAGGTGGAAAGACGATCGGCACAAAACCCGCGAACGCAAACAGGTTATACAAGGTAGAGCACGACTTCGCTGGAGCGTGGCGACGGAGCACGTGGGTTTACCCACACCGCATTGCAGGCTTGGACATCCCTCACCTGCCACCACCACTCGCTCCCTTGATCACCACCACACCATATCACCAAAGGACAGGACTTCGACGCGTCCATGTTTCGTCCGACCCCTGCAATGCTTTCCTTAGCGCACGGTGCAGCCGGCCTTCGCGATTCGCCCGATGGACACTATGGTCATGCCCATATCGGGCGCATGGAGAACGTCTCGCAACAAAATGATAGAGGAGGACTCGCCGCGAGGGACCTCTATCCTGAGGTCCCCTTTGCCGACTCCGTAGAAAACACGTTCGTCCGCGGCGCAATCGCCTGGTAGTTCTCAAACTTGTGGCGGTAGGGGGGGACATGTGTCTTGAGGCGCCCGAGTCATAAAGCTCCGCCTCCGGCTTCAAGGTGCGTGTACTGTCTGCTGTCATGGCTATCTGATGCTGCTCGCCTAGTTCTTCTGCCTCGTCTAGCACTTCCTCGATAGCCGCCCACGCATCGATATCTGCATCTCGGGTCGGCGCGCTCGGACTTCCTGTCGCTGCAGCTGCTGCTGCGCCGCCATTCCTGCAAGGCCCTTGGCCCTCCTTACCTCCCCCTTTCGCCCAGCGGTCTGCTTTCATATGCCCTCGCTTGTGGCAATTGAAGCATTCGATATCACGTTTTTTCTTCTGTCTCCTGGCTGTTGTTGCGACAAACGCATCGTCCGACCCCTGCAGCGCCTTTCTCAGCGTGCGACGGTCATACTCACCTCCTGCGAGGTGGACGACATGACTGGGCCCGATGGCCGTGCCGGTGAGCTCTGCGGCTCCGTTCAAGCCGTGAAGGATGGTCTCGTATGATGGGGGAAGCGAGCGGATGAGGGTGAAGGCGTATTCAGTGTCAGTGATGGTCTTGCCCAGTGATGCAAGCCGCTCTCGCATCATTGCGAGTTTCTCGAAATGGGTACCCACGTTCTCATCTCCCCCGCACATCGTACTTGCTAACTGACCCTCTAGGAGGTCCATAATGACGAGTCCTGTTTCAGCCTCGTGCATTCCTTTTAGCTCTCCCCAGACCTCCATTGCGTGTTGGTGGACCTTAATCCGGTTGAAAGCGGTATTGGGGATCGACGCAGCGACGAGCTGCTTAACTTTGGCATCGTCCAGCGTCCATCTTTGTTCCAGGGTCAAGCCCCCTACGGTCCCCGCGTCCCTGTATCTTTGGGTTGGGGATGTCGACGTCCAATGATCACCTAGACTGCGGGAGTCGATCGCCCATTGGAGGCGGTCCCGGTATGTGACCCAATTCGAGCCGTCTGTGGCTAACTTGACCATGTTGATTCTGAAGTCGTTGAACATGGTGGAAGAGTAGCAATTGAAGGATGAAAAGCGTGGTGATAGAGCAAAAAAGGGGATCAGGTATGTGCTGGCTTAGAACCCGCCGAAATATAACATAAACTATGAGCGAGTCAGTAGTTAGCTTCACGTCGCGTTCGACCGATATCGAGTGCCTCTCTGGCCAATATATCCGGCGGGCGTGGGGGCTGTCCCTGTCGTACCCCCAGCCAGCGGCCCATGATGCCGCGCGCGTCCAACTTGGTGCCCTTCGAGTTGTGCACCCAGACTCTCTGCCCTCACTCCGGCACGCTGCCCAGGTTGGGCTTGTGTCCGTGAAACCGTTCGTATGGCGTGATAACTCCTAGTGCGCGGGTCGAGGTCCAGTTCTTCAGCCATACCGGCGTGGTGGAACGCCCTCCCCATAGCAACTCCAAGTGAACCCATAACTTCACGAAGAGCGAAACCGTTGATGTGGGAACCTGAGTGTAAGTAGGAGAATGTGAGGGAGCGGCCGATGGGGAGCTGTGGAGCATGATGAGCACATTCGCGACGGTTGAGCAAATTATTCGCCCATGGTAGTCCATCTGTTGCAAGGTCGTGCTTAACCTTATGTCTAAACCCTTACCACAGAAGCACAGCAAAATTCTGTGTGCTTGATACGCCCACCACTGGCATGGCCACAGGCGTTCATATCGATATAAACATCTTCATTGAGGTGTAGGGCTTTTTCATTTTGAATGCGCTGACGCGTGTGTCATGAAGGTCGCATTAGAGTCAAAATCGTTCGTAACACAGTTTTCTTCAGACCCATGCAAGCGAGCATGCCATCAAGGCACCAAAGTTGGCCCATTTCCAACAGCGACATCGCTGGATATAACAAGGTTCTCCTAGAAAATTCTCACATGTAACCACGACGGCGGCAGGAGCAGAAGCTATTCTGTTCGTGAGCATACGGTGTACCGACTCTGTCTGCTGATCAAATATTCCTCAGATTCTGCAGGAACGCTCTGATTGTTGAGATAAGAAGCCTTTTCCCATCAAAGGGAGCATTGGGGATGCATGGTTGTCAAGGAAATGCATCATAAAGCACTTTACCAAGTCAATGGGTAAGAGACGGGAAGCTGCAGAAGGGACAGGGACTGCCATTGTGGATGGAGCGCCGGATTCCGCATAGGCTTTATTTTTTGAAGTGCCTCCAGTTTAAATAAACATACCGGTAGTGCAAAGCACTCGTAGACACAATCAACCAAGTGAGTGTCTTGCCAAGACAGCAGCATCCCAGCTGGTCGCTTGTTTGGGACCGATGGGTTGACGCCGGACGCCGCCAATTGGCGCCTGGCGCCAAATGTGGAAAATGGACACGATTGGCAATTTCCTTTCTTATCCCCGCCGTCGCCGCCGATCCGAGCCGGAGCCGAGCCGATCCAGTTCGTTTTGGAACCGAAAAATCCCATACAGTAACACCAGCTCTTCTCAGAACAGAGCAAGAGATCACAGCCTTGATTCATCAATGCCGCAATTATTATAAAATTTGGGAACCTGGACTCAGGTCCCTGGTTACCTGGCGGTACTCTTCACTCTGGGTATGGCCATGCTCCCATCGATCTCTATCTTCGACCTTTTCGCTGTCGCATCGTTCCTTGCCATTCTTTGGGCTATCCGAGATCATCGAAGACGAGAGGGATTACCCTATCCTCCTGGTCCCCGACCTTTACCTATCATTGGCAATCTCCTCGATATTCCCAAGGAGTTTTCCTGGCTCGCATATACTAGTCTTTCCAAAAAATATGGTACCATTCTTTTCTCAGCAGCAGTTCGTGTTATAATCTGACTGCCAGGGAATATTTTATCCTTTCATGTTTTTGGGCGTGTCATCGTCGTACTGAATACTCTCGAGACTACCAAGGATCTTCTTGAGAAGCGTGGTGACATCTGCTCTGATCGCCCTGGAGCTCCAATATTTGATATGTATGCATTTTTTATCAAGCACACAGAACTGCTGAGTGACCTGGCTCAGGACAGAATGGCAGTGGCTTGTGTCGATTGCTAGATTCGCAGAGCCCTATCGCCTGGCACGCAAACTCCTCGATCGTGGCCTTCGCCCGGCGGCCGTAGCACCATATCGCCCCATGCAGCAGGCCAAGGCGCGCCTTCTCCTTGCCAGGTTGTTGGAAAATCCGGCCGAGTGGGAAGGACATGTCGAGCTGTGAATGCAGATTCTCCTCCTTCGGCGAATCGTCCCTGACCATTTCTGGGTTTTCAGTATGCAAGGCGAGCTGATATTATCTATGACATATGGTTACGAACCCCAAGGGCGCCATGACAGGAAGGTCGAGATTGCCAGACAATTTTCTGACTTTGGTTCTGAAGTCGGTCTACCGGGTGCTTTGCTCGTCAATGATCTTCCGTTTCGTATGTGTTATTTCATATTTCAATGCAGGACCGAATTTCGCTCATGGTCCACAACCATAGTACGTCACATTCCCGAATGGTTACCGTGGTTAAGTTATAAGCCACTTGCTCGTGTAGGCTATAATCTAGGACAGGAGACCATGCATGAACCAATTCGGTTCGTCAAAGAAAGCATGGTGGGTGACTATTTGTGCCTCTGCACGTGTTCGAAGAGCTCACCGTGTTTATCATAGCTGAATGGCACAGCACAACCATCACTGGCCCTCGGAAACCTACAGGAGGCAGAGAGCCTGAGCGGTTCAGAACGGCAAAAAGCCGAGAGAACGATTGCCGAGGCTCTAGGGTCGATGTACGCAGGTGCGTGTTTGTTGGTGCGTTGAAGCTTGACTGACACGGTTTTCTGTAGCTGGGGCTGATACTGTACGTTGGTATAGATACCTCCAACTACTTAAACTTAAACTTATTTTTCCCATACCCTTCTTTTCTAGACAGTCGCGGCCCTCATGTCGCTTTTCTTAGCTGCTCTGCTCTACCCCGACATACAAATGAAGGCACAAGAAGAACTCGATGCTGTGACGGGACGAGAGCGTCTTCCGACTTTTGAGGATCAACCAAGGTTACCATTCGTCGATGCGGTATGCAAGGAAGTCACGAGGTGGAGGCCAGTCATCCCTTTGGGTGCGTCCATCTAATGACCAGTCAGCCCTCTTGCATATCTAAAGTTTATGTCCCGGTAGCTGTCCCTCACGCAACCACGGAGGATATCGTCTACAAGGGTTACTTCATACCTAGAGGTGCGTAGTTTTGTCTGGCGAATCTATTGCCACCTTTGCTGAAGCATATTGTAACAGGTGCAATCGTCATAGGAAATACATGGTGAGCAGTCTCCACCATCACGCTCCGAATTCAGCACCAAGTACGATCTATCCAGGGCAATCTTGCACGACCCTTCGGTGTATCCTGAGCCAGAAGTCTTCAAGCCAGAGCGATTCCTTAATCCTGACGGAAGCTCACGCGAGGATCCGATATTGGCGTCGGCATTTGGATATGGGCGGCGCATCTGTCCCGGAAGGCACTTCGCCGATGCGACGTTGTTTATCACTGTCGCATCTTTGTTCTCTGTTTTCAACCTCCAAAAGGGACAAGGTGCCAAGGGCGAGCCATTTGCTTACAGCTATACTGGCTCGATCGTAAGGTATGATCATATCCTGCCGAGATGGACAGACATCTTATCACATCTGCAGTCGCCCAAACACGTTCCCGTGTTCTATCACCCCCAGAGATAAAATCGCTGAAGAACTTATTCTTGCCGATAGCGCGGCAGGTTGAGATATCTGCTTTATCATTCCAAAGGTGTATACTACGTATTTCGTGCGTGCGTGCTATCCGACAATACTTTGTATTTGTCGCTTCCATCTTCGCCCGTGTCTTTATCGATAACTGCTGCCAGGGGGTATGCATGGCAATCAGTGGGGTGACCAAGTGGGGAGGACTTGGTGCATCACGTGAACTGAAAATAAGCGCACCGACAGTGGCTAAACGGCACGACGGATGTCTTCTACAGTCCCACCAAAACCCTACCGCTGGTACAGTGCAGTGAAATGATGAAGTCGATGCGAGTCAATGTAAAAGTCGAACGAAAGTCGAAAGAACACGGGGTTCAAGTTGGTCGTGATACAACCCTTCGAGTCTTCAGCGCAAGCATAGTCTCGGAACGTGGGTGACGGAATCTCTCTCGCGGATGGCCTAGCACTCAAAGACAACGCAAGCACCACGCGGCTGAATGGTGCACGAGAAGGGAAGCATGTTACTACGGAGATGGGGCGCGAAGATCGAGAGTGAGAGGCGAATCAGACTACGTGCATCAATCGGGGGATCGGGAGTGGTGTCCCAAATCTTACCATGGTTTACTTTGCCCATGGCACAGCAAAAATATGTCAGGAACGCCCTTTTCGTTATAAAATGTCTCCTACTGTAACTTAGAAGTGATGACGCGGAGCTTAGAGGCCCCGGCCCGGCGTCCCCTTTTAGGAGAGAGCTGATCGCTGATAACCAAACATACGTCGCTTCCACAAGAACATGAGGCCTTCTCACTTCAATTTTCAACCACACCCTCATCCCAGTCGTTGCTCACATTGCTAGCATGATAACTTACTTGTCTACCCCTACTCATCCTCCCCTCGTTGGATGGCCAAGCCGCCCGAGCCCAGCTCCAAGTGAGCCCTACAGCTACGCTACCCATGCCGTTCCATTCATCAACTCACAAATCAATAGATTCCACCAACAAAGGAGCACCTATCCATACTCTCAACGGCGATGTGCTTCTTAACATATTCTATCTCTTTCGATTAGACATCCAAGATCAAAAAGTGGTTCGTACCAGTTTAGTCCCCTATTGGGGGCGACAACGTTGGTGGTACAGGCTGGCACAGGTCTGCCAACGTTGGAGGTCTATCATACTTGCATCACCATCCAGGCTAGATCTTCATCTTTTGTGTACTTATGGAACACCGGTAGCCGACATGCTCACACATTCACCCCCTCTCCCACTCACCATCTATTACTTCCACAAGCCTCGTACTCGTAAGATAACTGCGGCGGATAAGGAAGGCATACTGCTTGGTCTCCAGCATCGTGACCGTGTGCGCCACATTGGGCTTTCACTGCCAACCTCCCGCTTGCAGAAGATCTTCGCGGCCATGGATGGGCAATTCCCAATTCTGGAACGGATGCATATATACTCCAAGTCTTACACCTACAACGATATAAAGTTGGTCTTTCCAAGCTCATTTCGAGCACCACTTCTACGCAACTTTAGGCTGCGGGCTGTTGCTCCCGAGATAGGATCTTCATTAACTTCATTGCTCATGACTACAGTGAACCTCGTCATTCTTGCGCTTGAGGATATCCCATCATCCGCTTACTCCCCCCCAAGTCATTTACTCACATTGCTTTCACTCATGCCTCAGCTGGAGAAGCTTTTCATCCAGTTTCATTGCCCTCTCACCAGCTATAATCCTGAGTCTCAATTGCCAACTGCATCCGTCACGACCCACATCACTCTTCCAAACCTGAACACCTTTTTCTTCCGAGGTACGAGCGCTTACTTAGATGGTCTCCTCGCTCGGATATGCGCCCCTCGCCTCAGCAATTTCAAAATCAATTTTTTCGATGAGCTCACCGTCACTATCTATCACCTCTCGCAGTTCATACACGCATCAGAGAACCTCGACTCGAGCGTGATTAGCCTCAACTTCTGTAGCGATGGATGTTTTATGAGGATGGACGCTCCAGCGTCATCTGACGGCCTCTGCGTGTGGACCACGTGCAGACTTCTAGACCAGCAGGTGTCCTTCGCAGCACAGATTCTCAGTGCACTTGAGCCAGTCCTCTCCGTCGTGGAAGAACTCATACTCGATCACTTGGAGTATGATAGATATCCAAGGTGGTACTACAAGGTCAACCGTACACAGTGGCGCGAACTCCTCAGACCATTCAGCAACCTGAAGATACTTCGTGTGCAAAGTGTACTCGTAGATGAACTTTCTCGTTCTCTACATTCTCAGGATGAAGAAGACCCTTTGGATATCTTGTCGAACCTGAAGGAGCTTCGGTTTTCTGGAGGCGGGGAAAATGATGATGATGCATTTACGTCATTTATCGAGGAACGACAGGCAGCGGGCCATCCTGTGAATCTTAGAATGGTTTGTCGTTCAGAATTTCCGTATTATAGTGAGTTGTGAGTGAGGCAATGTAAACGGCGCCACAGTGGGCGCATGATATTTCAAGATGTATGTCTTTATCCATATATTCATCTCCCGTTATGATTCACATTCACACCAGGACTCTTCGCCTCATGACTGTCTCTGTGACCGTGATATCAAGTAGAGGTTTCCCTGAACCCACGTTTCCGTACCATTATACCCCCCCC
>QFDX01002412.1:0-12220 GCA_003315875.1 Lactifluus piperatus | reverse complement strand
CCCCCGCATCTGCATGGCCCTCACCAGATTGGCCATGTCTTCTATCCATCTCCACGAGGACTCACTCAGACGCGCGATACATTGGTATTGAAAACGCGTTTTGCCTTTGAGCGCTGTCTCTGGTAACACTGTAGCGATCCTTGATCGTCGGTACGTCATCATACGGTCAACTTCGTATCCGTCGCCCTACCATATGTCCCACTACTTGCCTTGTATCGCATCTATCTCTTAACGACTCAAATCAAGTGCAGCGCATCTTTCCGCCCTACACCCTTTTGTCCCGCTCCATGCTTTGTGCCTCCCAGTTTCGTTAGTGATCGTAATCTGCCCCTGTTCCTTTCGTTATTTCTCCACGTTTTCCACCTAGATCACGCTGCATCACAATCTACGCTCTATCTTCACTTCCCCCACCTTCCAAGGACTGCTTTCTATACTCTACATTGCGTCCCACTTCAGCTTCGCTCCCTATTCCAGCACGCGCTGCGGCTTGTGTTGGATCGAGTGGATGCAATGTATTTCCTTCCTTCAGTGGCTTTCTGTTCGGTTCTGCCATCTCATATTGCTTCTACTTCACACTCATCCGTAGTTTTCGTGTCCATAGTGCTTGTATGATTGCTCCTGTGTTCATATTATAAGTTATCCTGGATGTACTGGTCACACATAGCTACTACTGAGTCGAAGTAACTGCAAAGAGGTGTACTCGCCACCTACCGATGGGGAATTTGAGCATGATAAGTGCATGCAATTCGCGCATTTGCGACGGTTGAACAGATTTTTCGCCCATGCTGAATATACATGGGATGACGGGAAATGGTTTTAGCCAGCCAGAACCCAAAAGAGAAGGAATCTGAGGTACAGTGATACAGAGAGCAGCGGTTATATAATTGCAGCGCAATCTTCCGCAGTCCGAGTCAGATGTCCTGCCAGGTGTGAGTTAGCTGGTGGGTAAAATTCGATGACAGCCAATTTGGAAATCTAACTTCCGCACCGGCCCGGGGGCTCACCGGAGCTCACCGGAGCTCACCAGTCAGCCCCTTTCTAACTCCTTTTGCTGTTTGTTTACCTCCGCCTTTTACCAGTTACATGGAGAACGGAGCCTCTGTTCCATATACCGGCGTTCGGTGTAATTTAACACTGGGAGAAATGAATTACCTCCGAATGAATCCACTTTCTGTTTGCATACACATGTTTATTGTTTTTCCAGACGCCACGGAGATCGGAAATACTATACATATATGTTCTTCATGCCTCGTGGTGGTTTCAACATTTTATAAGGCAGTTGTTCGTGATACTTCTATATTTCATTCGGATCTAAAAGGCGGTTCTGTCCCGGAAGACATGTCAGATGCAGCGGGCAGCCGTGATAAGGTAGACTTATGGTTGGCGAATATAGAGTGCAGTTGAGCTATCCTTACTTGTTTCCATTCTCCATCGTCCCTAGGGCTAGAAGCGCAGAAAAAATCATTATCGCGGATGCTGTGACACGTTGAAATGTCGACCCGAGTTGTAGTGCCCGCACAAGGCATAGCGCTATACTATATGGGCAGGTGCTCAAAAACCCCGGAGCAGAGATCTGAGTCAGAGAGACAGTTTTGCGTGGCATATTAATTAGTCGTGGTACTACAGTAATACGAAGAGCAAAGTCAGATAGAAACCAAAGTCTGTGAAGCGGAGATAATCGGAGATCGGGCGACACGGTAGTTATGTTGCCGTGTGAAAATATCCGGCCCGGAGATGCCGCATGAGGCGGTTAGGAGCTGCTCCTGCTCTCCTGCTCTCTTTACCAATGAAACGTAATGACGACTAGCAGTACACTGACATTATCATAGGTTTTTGGATAGGGAGGCATGAAGGGATGAAATGACAAGTTTCATCTCATCATTTCATTCTTTCAGGGCCTCCTATTCTCTCTCAACTTTCTATAAATCTCGTCCCCAAGAGCAACGAATGTCCAAAGACTTAACCCACGTATTTTCATATCCACAACCTCCTCAGTGAACCTCCTCATCACATTCACAACCGACTAGGTACCGAGCAGTCGGAGCTTAGTCGTCATCAAACCACCCCCACCCACGATGCCTTCGTATCCTGCATCCGCATCCCAGCTTCTGGGACAAACCATCGACAATGGTGTGCTCAGGATCGAGGCCATCCTGGGTGCGGGGTCGTTCGGCGTTGTCTACCGCGCTGTTGACACCCAGACTGGAGTGACATACGCCGTCAAGCGTATACAGAAGGATGGCTCAGACTACTATCTGACTCGCGAAAAAGAATTACACGCGCGAGTTTCGTCTCACCCTCATGTTCTCACATTTCACCGTGAGATCGACGCGGGCCGCTATGCCTTCTTCGTCTACGACCTATGCGCAGGCGACCTCCATTCGGTGATCAGGAATATGACATTCTTCCGCGAGGATGAGCTCATCAAGCGCGTTTTCATCCAAATCATTGATGCGCTCGAGTATTGTCATTCTCGTGGTGTGTACCACCGTGATCTGAAGCCGGAGAATATCCTGGTTTCTGCGCAAAGTGGCGATATAGATGTCTTCATCGCGGACTTTGGTCTTGCCACCACGAGTCAAATGACTTCATCATCTTGCGGAACTCCGTGTTATATGGGTCCTGGTGGGTTAATTTCTTGCTGTCCATATTCTTTCCACTAAGACGCCTACAGAGTCACTCTTACCAAACCATATGCCATATTCCACTGTTCACGGAGATATATGGGCACTCGGCTGCATACTCGCCGAGCTGATTGCCCCTGTCCGCCCTTGGGAGATAGCTTCCCCGGAGGATAGAGATTACAGCGACTATGTCAATGATCAGACAATTTTGTTCGATATACTCCCTGTATCACATCCGGCGTACTTGCTTCTTCGGAAGTTATTTTCAACAAAGGCGGAGCTGAGGCCGTCACTCGCTACTATCCGCAGGGAAGTTCTCGCAATGAACACATTCTTCCTGAATGAGATGGAGGCTCTGGAGTCACAGTGGACAGAACGCCTCGACCAATTGATGATGCGGAAGATTCGTGCACGCGGACCGGACGGTGATACGTGGGGCCGTTATTCGGGGCCGTCTTCTTCCGGATCCTGCTATGAATCATTCTCAGTGGCGTCGTCGTCGTCGTCGTGCTATTCCTATGGATCTTCGTCATCGGCCTTCGAGTCGCGCTCGGCTGAGCCGAGCCCATTACCTGTTACGCCCCCTACTCCTGCAGTAGAATTTATGAATGTGGGCAAGTTGTCTAGCGGGCTGGAGTTGCCACCGCGCATCGTCGCGGTCCAAACTGTTGATTGAGTACCTTACCTATCACCAAACAGAGACTCGAGAATCCTTGATGGATTTTACGATTATATTACGATTATATATGGATCATTCATGAATACTAGTATGGACTTATACGTTACGATATACGATAATACGTTCATGTTACACATTTATTCAATGTTCAGCAGAAACACTATTACGCAAAAGTCATCACAAACAATATAATATATACTGCAGTATTTCATGATGTGCACAACTTGTTGGATCTAGACATGCCTGTTAGTTCATTTTTTCCTTGAAGAAGGAAGGAAAATTTCGTCTCCATGGCCTAGCCCCGCTAGTAGCCCCTAACCAGATATAGGGGACAAATGGGACCAACGCATTCTCGACGACCCTCGACCTAATCCTAATCGACAAAACCTTCTGTGAAGCACGCTATCAGACAATCCTATCGGAAAATGAGCTGTTAGAATACGAAATAATCAAATAACGCATTGCCACATACAGTCCCATACCGAACCTGGGCCCCGGCCTCCCAAGTCCGAACTTGATGACCGTAAACATTTTGTTGCTTTGGCCGTTATTTCCTTGCTCCCACAACTCCTTGCCACTGAAGACTATCCAATCAACCAACAGACATTTAAGGTAGGTAAGTACCCTAGCCCGTTTGAGACTAGGATATGGCCACAACGCAGATCCGCCGATAACGTCATCATATTGGCGCGAAGTGGCAACTCGGTATATCGGGTGCTATTAACGGCCAGCCAGAACTTACTGGTGGCGGCCTGAGAGTGTCACGGGCAAGACGCGACGCGACTTTGTCTGCTGCCGCGCCTGAGTGCTTTGTCACACGACTCCATTCTCATTGTTACACTATTGTTACCCAGTACATCGAGCAGACGACCCCGGTGACGCGGTGACGGCTAAGGAAGTCATGAATCAAAGTCGACTTCGCCTTTTTTTGTGAATCTAGTATTATTCTGCTATAGATTAATAAAGACGCGGTCCTCGTTAGGGGAAGTTTTACACGGTGGTGGTAGTGACAGCATACTATAGTAGGATTAGGCAGAAAGATAGGGTGTCCGTGTTTCTAAGGAAGTCAGGGGTATCTGTGCCTAGTGACACTATTCGGGGTCCAAGGCTTCTTTAGGCGAGAACGGCTTCAAGGAAATTAATAAGCATAGAATAGCACCTCCTTTGGTGCAGAAGAGAGTAACTAGTGAGAAGCCACGAGTAGCTGGTGTACGGTATGTTGCATTCTCCACTGCATTGCGGGATAGGTTTAATGGCGCGGGATAATTTGGGCCTTGATGCCGGGTGAGCTTATCTAGTCAGAAACGTGCAGTACAAGATCCAATAAAGGCGTGGCCTGTCACAAGGCAGATGGGTGTGGCAGAAGCTGGTTGAGAGCCTCCGGTGCCACCGTAGCGATGTCCGTTGTCCTTAATGAGTTGTGCCAACGGGCCTGCCAAACTGTGATGGCTTCTTCTAGGGCCGCGGGTTGTAATTTCTGGCGAACTATGGCGTCAAGTTCCTAGTGGTTGGGGAAAAGGGGGGCGGCGGCGTGGTGGCGTGCAAGGGTGCGGCCTTTCTTGATCCCAGAGGAAGCAGTCAGGTGGGGGCCATGCTACATCCGTATTGATGGTCCTATCAGACGTGAAGGTGTGCGTGAGTAACTCATCGGATTCTAGGGAGAAAGGCTACCCAGCATGCGCTCGGAAGTTGATGGTCGAAGGGGAGATGTATGGCGACACGATTGATTTGGGGCTGGAAGGGTCAGTAAGTGCATTAAGGCAGGCGAGGCACCTGAGACGAGTGCCCAAATCCGCATCGAACTTGGTGACTGTCGCTCCTAGACAGTGGATTGAGATCCTTGGTTCTTTCTGGTTGAGACTTGTCGCCACCGCGCATGAGGCTGGTTGGATCTCATCTAGGTAATCGCAGTTGGACTTGAGACTGTGGGTGACGATGACGAGGTGGCTTTGGCAAGTAATGCGTCATCGGATGGTCGTGATCTTAGTGCTTCTTGCCGTGGTGGAAGGTGGCATCAAGGTTGAGGCGGGGGTGACGGACGTCAAGTTTCCAGTGAGGCACAACAAGATGCCGCCGGGTGGACCTGCGGGGGCCTTGACCGCTAGTTTTGTGAGGTTTGTGTGGTGGTGTCAGGCTTGGGGGTTGGTGGGGAGGGAAACGTGTCCCAATTTTGGATCGCACTAACTGTCCCAGCCACGAGCTGGGAATTGAGAAATGATGGATAGATGCGGCTTTTGTGATGAGCAGATTGGGGCGTTGGTGTCTAGGAAGAACACCCATCAGTTCGTGATAGGGGTCGGGGTCGAAAGCGCGGTGCAAATGCGCCAGCCATGCGTCTTATTGCTATTAGGTTTGGGGCGATTTGGAGTTCTTTAGGTAGAGTGCACACTGCACTTGTCCAAATAAACAGTCCAATGTACCATTTACCGGGGCTACACCTTGTGTTGAGAAATTGCAATGGGTGACGATCCGTTTGTGAGGTTGCTCGAAAGTGTAAGGTTCTCGCACCCATCTCCCTTTCAATTTTCGGAATGTCAGCAAATGGCGCAGGTGGCGTGTACGCCGAACTCGCTTTGTCGATGGACAACAACCGAACCGTACAGCCACGTGATTGGTGCGACCTTGATCAAGGAACCGGAACATTAATTAAGCCAACGACTATACTTCGCGAAACCTACCCACTACCCACTTTGTTATAAAAGAGAAAAGCTAAGCGGACCTCAAAATCTCTGACGTCATGGTCTCGGATCCGGCACTTTTTGTGAGATGTGAGATCAATCGGCTTCGCACAGTCGTGCCCCCTCGTCTTCTGGTCGTGCGGTAATTACTATGAAGCGGTAAGGAAGGATTCCCTTCACCACCTCAAGTGACCCTCCATGAGGTCAATGAGTTACTTATATGGGGATTCGAATATGTTCACAGAGCCGCTCCGATTGTTCCACCGATAACAGTGATTAATTGCACTTCCGTTTATCGCAGAGCTTCAGGAGGCCCCGTCGGAATTGTGTATACTATACGTCTTCTCCAAATATCTGCAAGTGGCCGCTAGCACGGACGTGAATAACGCTATAGCCACGCAGGGATACCGGAAGCATTCATAGACTCGATCCTTGCCAGTGGTTCTACACGCCCTACATGTCATGCGTAAAGTATGAACCACATAAGGAGTTCCAAGTGAATGGTGGCTATAGAAGGGGACACATAAGTGGGGTAGAGAGCCAGAGACTCGGAGCGGATGACCAATGATCTTCCCATCGGATAGGGGTCTTGACTCTGAAGAAGTGACCCTCTCGCATGCGCCTCTTAACCAGGAAGGTTTGTGGATAAAGGTACGCGGCACGGTACCCACTAAAAAGAAACTGTTCATATACAGTAACAACGGATACTCAACTTCGAGTAAGTTTGTACCCGAAGTACCCGAGTTCACGCGCGCATGTGCGCCGCCGCAATATCTTCAACCAATTGAGATAGTTTAAGGTTGTGACAGTGGTAGTTTCAGTCATGTCTGATACGGTCATGTGGGAAGCCAATATGATATGAAGTACTCTAGTAAGTTCTCAGACACGAGGTGCGCGAAAACGCGAAACAGCCCAGTGTCTCAAACCTCACGCTTATCTACATCCCCCATCGGTCAAGTGTTCAAATATCCTGTGCTCAGGGTTCATACGTCCGGACTCATATCGTAATGTACCCCAGATTGGGAGCTGGTGCACCTTGAATTACTGCAATGTATCTATGGGTCACGTCGTTGTTGTCTCAGAACGTAGTTCGGCTAGGCCATTTGTACCCAACTTTCCCTGTTACGAGTTGTCCCCCTTAAAGACCGATTCTGGGAATGACTCATTGTATATACACGATAGTTTGTGGATAGTGATACGTTGGCTTTGACTTATACAACATTGTTGACTTCGCCACCTACATAACCGGTGCGAAGTTTTAACCGATTTACAGTTCTGTCGCACACGAGGGATCCTGTCCGAGTTAACATCAAGTGAAGCTGATTTGGAAGGAGATCGACATCACGACCATGATGTTCTAGTAATAGTCCACAGACAGCAAGGTTTACTTCTTCGACGCGTTCAGTGTGAATGGGATCTGGCTCCACACTTCAATTACTCATCAGTCCATGAGTCAGTACAAATCACGAATCAATTATAGAGAGAAGGTTTGCACCGGGGGAGAGATAGTTAGCTACTGCCGGCTGTCTAGCTCACTGGACAATCCGCGAGCTGTTTTCCACTCCTTGTTCCTCGCACTAGACTTCACTGCTTGACCGGCGTCTATAAGCTGCCACCTCACAGAACACAGGAAAGAGTTCCGGCACCGCGCTGTCAAGCCCTCCATCAGTCTTAGCCTTCGGGGGTCTGATGGATGATGACTGCTTTGAGGACGTTTCTAGATGAGCGCGGCTTTAAGGGTGGTTGAGTGGCTCCGGCCACATGACTAAAGGTGGTCCAACGATGGGTCAATTGCCTTACATACATACGCATCATATATATGCTGATAGCCTAAGCGTTTCCGCATGTACACATACAAACATCGGCCAGACGCACCCTTTGTCACCTCAATCTTGGTGTAACTTTTGCTCTAGCTGTATCGGAGGAGGTTGGTCATACGTCGTCTGACTAGGATGTGTCCGAGTCGGAGTTTGATTTTATCACGTGATCCAGCCTAGCGAACGCGACACGGTTTCTATTGCCTGCGATGCAACAAGACAAGGAACATAATACCTGGTTCAGTCCAGTCTAGAGCCACTTACCAGTCAACGCATTCCATACAGAAAACTCAATGGGATTCGCATTGCTTGGATCCAGACAACTAGGCCCAGGGCCCAGGGATGTGACAAGAATCGTTTGCGTCTTTCAACAAGCATCGCCTCAGGAAGTTCACAAATTTCATCACCCTTTCAATTTGGCATCTGTGAATTAAACAGATCGGAACTACTCAGGGTGGTTTCTGGTAGCCCTAAACTTTAGAGCCACCTCGAGGTTTTGCAAAATGGGCAGTTCATTCACGTTGGCTAGAACCAAGCCAACGGGATGATCAGGCGAAACATGCGACTTATTGCCGCCTCGTATCGACCTCCCGTTTTAGAACACAAGGACCATCGCCTGGTCTGAATGGCTCACGGATGTTGGAATGATAAGCGCGTACCTCCTGCCTCCTTTCCACGCGTCTTCTCATGCTGGCTTTTGCAACACCACCGGTTCTAGCCTTATTATAAGGGCGGTGGTTTCTGAAGCTTACATGAAGTTATTCTTCCCCCGCCTGTTTTACTTTACCTGGCAGCTCCACTTCTCTTCAATTATTCGATAGAAGATGCCTACAGATGATGCCAAGGCCGAAGCCATCCAATCCTACCGTAAGCCAGACCTTGGGATAAACCTTGGTTTCGTTCTTATCCAGCCTTACAGTGACTATGGTCAAGGTACTGCATTTCTTCGACGGGGTCAAGGCGTACGTAGGACGTCATTAAATGTCATTGGTCAACCTTGCGAGTGGTTCCTCACGCCTCGCATTGTACGACTAGCTGGAATATTCTTGCTAACTTACCGTTCGACTGGATGCTCACCCGCAAGCCATTAACATGGACAGGCCTGGTGCGTGATGGAGATGGATACTCGTGTAATTGCACGTTCACTGGCTAAATAGGTATACTTGGCCGAACGTGCCGCCAGCCTGGCGTGCGTGGTCTCCTATTTGGTTGGACTGAACGTCTCAAGTCAAATACATTGCCAGGCACGTTACCTGGTCCATTATTCTGTTTCATACAAGTTTTGAACGGACTTTCCCCCCGTTCCTCAGGCGTGGATATCAACAGCTTTCGTCAGTTGTCATGCTAGTGGATTTCGTGTCCTCGTAGAGACGTCTGACTATCCTTCAGTTCTTCCCTCTTCTTGAGCTGGAGCTCTCGATGGTCCTCATTATTGTTCGCGTGTAAGCTCTCCCCCGACGCTGTGGCTCGTATTCGGACTCATGGACGTCTTTGACCTAGAATCGCAATATGGAAACGTGCTAACCCCGTTGTCTTCCTTACTGGGATCACTCTCTCGGTCCATGCGGGTGCAGCGATCTATCGTATGTTGACCCGTCTTCTACCATTGATCAAGTACTGAAGCTGGACATCCTCGTCGCAGTTTTGAGTGGAGTACGTGTGTAATAGACCAATTCATTCTGGTGTGACTGAAGGCATTGGTTCCATTTGTTGGGCTGTAGATCCGCGCCTTCTGGGATCCTGGCCCAAGCTACAAGGGCTGCATGGTGTACACAACGCGGGCGCATCTCCTTGTTATGTCCATCGTGACTATGGCGACATACGCGATCCTTCTGATCTCCATGTTCATGGGACTTATGCGGCACGGACTACGGAATTTTGGAATTTGGTCCTTACTCGCAGACCAAGTATAGTGTTCGCCCAACCCGGGTTCTCTGGGACGGACTAACCTCTCTAATTGCCTAGGGATGGGTCTGGCTTGCATTGGCGGTGATAGCTGAGGTGCCTACTCTGGTGCGTGTTGTACTGCGGAGTCGTCCTCGTCACTCACCAGGAACAGATTGTTATCCTGTCTAACGACAATCGTAAGTGGACCGTTTTTGAGCTTCTCCGTTCTACTTGAAGAGTGACTCTGCCGCACGGCGTCCTTGAAGAGGCTTTGCATCTGGTGGGTGGTGTTCTCTCATTACCGGGTTCTCTGTGCAACGTCTGAACTGGGTTGCAGCTACTTCAAGTTCCGAGAGGTGAGACTTTCATGCGAGTAGATGTTTTTCACCCTCATCTCGTCTGTATATTGTAGTGGTGATTGCGTGAGTCTTGCTTCGAGTTTCAAACCTTCCCAAGCGGCCGCCTGAGCGTTGACGTTGATAGATCTCTTGGGACGACCGCCATGTTCCGGGTTCTCTATAATTATCATCGAAGACAGTACGCTCGATCCTTTTATTTCGCTCGGAGTTCTTATACCAAAAGTTTATTCTTTCAGGGAGTCGAGATTTCCCTCCGATACTCCACTCCGAATCGGAACACGACGTTCCTCATACCCGTTTAATGGCAGTGGTGGCACTGGCATTGGCAGTAACGACCTCAAGGTTTCCATAAACTCTTCAACTGTGGCTTATACCGATGCGAGTTACCAGAAGGGAATGTTTTAGTTGCGGGTTCGCTTTTGGACTGGCTGGCTTGGCATTCTACGTTAGCTTGTAGGAGAATAGGTGTACAATATGTATGGATTAGCTGGGCGAGGATTCCTGCTCATACTTACTGTGAGTGGAGGCGTTCTGCTGGTGAGACGGCACAGCAGGTGCTGGACTAACAGGAGAACGTGGCAACGGTGTACTGAATAGGGTCGATACTCGGAATTCTATGCGTCCGAAGGATGTGTTGTGTGCCTCCTTGGTGTATGCTTTCTCTCTGTTGGAGCGTGGATAGTTTGGAGCTAATAGGGTTGGTACTTTGATGCAACTTGGGTACCTTACACCCCTTGAGAGTGTCTTCTTAGCTGGCGGCTACGTACCTACCAAAAGATGCTCTAAACACAAAATAATCTGAGAGTTCCCAGGGTGGACATTGCGCCAAACTAAATCCCATGGAAATTCCGGAGGACATGAAAGCTGGAGTAACATATGCCGTCAAGCGTATACAGAAGGATGGCTCTGACTACTATCTAACTCGCGAAAAAGAATTACACGCGCGAGTTTCGTCTCACCCCCATGTTCTCACATTCCACCATGATATTGACGCGGGCTGCCATGCCTTCTTCGTCTATGACCTATGCGCAGGCGACCTCCATTCGGTGACCAGGAAGATGACAGTCTTCCGTGAGGATGAACTCATCAAGCGCGTTTTCATCCAAATCATTGATGCGCTCGAGTATTGCCATTCTCGTGGTGTGTACCACCGTGAAACCTCGACTGGCAGGTGTCGTCCGCAGAGCAGATTCTCAGTGGGCTTGGGCCAGCACTCTCCATTGTTGAAGAGTTCACCCTTTTTCACGAGGAGTTCGTTGAAAGTTCGTCACACGATTCGTCAGAGTCGTACAACGAGGTCGACCGTACACAGTGGCGCGATCTCCTCAGGCCTTTCAACAATATGAAGATACTTGGAGTGCAAAATGAGTTCGTTGAGGAACTTGGACGTTCTCTACCTTCTGAGAATGAAGAAATGGCTCTGGACATCTTGCCAAACCTTATGGAGTTTCGATTTCCTCAAGGAAGCAAGAATGAGGCTGCATGTAGACGATTTATCGAACAACGACAGGCAGCAGGACATCCTGTGAATGCTAGAAGGCTTGATAGTTCAGAAGTACCGCGTTATTTGCGGTGGTGAATGTAATGGCGCCACAGGGGGCGGGCACACCGCCTATGATATTCTGAAGATTGTATGTCTTGTGCTACCTGTTTATCTCCTACAATGACCCACATTCACACGAGCTCCGGCGCAGTCTGTGAAGCACGCAGATATCCTATCGGAAAATGAGTTTCCAGTGTTAAAATACGAAATAATCAAATAACGCATTGCCACATATAGTCCCATACCGAACCTGGGCCTCGAATCCCAACTTGATGACCGTGACAAATTTGTTGCTTTGCCGTCATTTCCTTGCTCCCACAATTCCTTGCCACTGAAGACTATCCTATCCACCAACAGACGTTTAAGGTAGGTAGGTACCCTAGCCCGTGTTGAGACTAGGATATGATCACACAATGCAGATCCGCCGATAACGTCATCATATTGGCGCGAAGTGACAAGTCGGTATATCGGGTGCTATTAACGGCCAGCCAGAACTTACTGGTGGCGGCCTGAGAGTGTCACGGGCAAGACGCGACGCAACGTTGTCTGCTGCCGCGCCTAAGTGCCGTGTCACACGACTCAATTCTCATTGTTGCCCAGTACATCGAGCAGGCGACGCCGGTGACGGCTAAG
>QFDX01002406.1:0-10193 GCA_003315875.1 Lactifluus piperatus | reverse complement strand
GTTGGTTCCCAGTCCCCCTCGCTCCAAGACACCTGACGGCCGTGCCACCAAGCCACCGGGCCAGAATAAATCCTGGCAGGTCGGCACCAGTTCTAGTGCAAGCGGATCTTCGACTTGTACGTACCCTCCCTCTTTGTTTACGCTCGTTCCCATAGTGGCCTCACTGACTCTCACATCTATAGACGGTCCTGAGCCATCACCCACGCGGTCACAAGCCCGTGCCCCCCGTTTCCACATGCACCCATTGATCTCCTTTACACGACGCCACCATGCCCCCATCTCTTACGATATCGCCTTCACCCCATCCGCACGTACCGTCGTGGATCGCACAATTCACGCACCCGTACCTGCAGTTACCCTCGCCCAACCCGCGACGGAGCCACCGATACCAGCGAGCTCCCGTCTGGTCCTGCGATCTCCCAAATTACCGTGGGACGTCAACGTCGGTCCTATCGGATCACCACCGACGTTTTTCATCGGCAAGGGCGGTGAACAACGCAAGACGAAAACATCAGTCGCGCTCACGAATCTCGACGTGCTCTATGCCGTGCATACCACGCTCATGACTTGCGTGACGTCCGAGGAATGGAACGCGCTCGGTGAGGGCTCGCGCGATCAACGTCGCGTCGCCGAAGCGTATAAAAAGCGTTGCACGCGCATGGGCGGGGGTTGGGAGGGCGGCATTCGCAGGCTGGACTGGCTTGGCTCCAAAACGCATTTGGTTGGAGTCGAGATTGAAAAAGGTGTGGAAGGGGGCGAGAACGTTGGCCGACTCGTGTTTGGAAGGGCCTGATCGGGATCTCTTTCTTCTTTCCCCCCTCCCCCCTCAACGAAGACTGCTGCTGCGCAGCTTCTTCTCGAGCATCACGATACCAGGCCCTTCTTGCGTATTCTTTGCTCTTTTTGTTACATCACCTTCTCGCGCTTCTCTTTTGTCAATTTTCATATTCCTAGTTCTGGCATAATTTTTTTTTCCTTTTCTTTGAGTAGTGTTACGACGCAGGTTCGCACATATTTTCACATCTTCACACTTTACTGTCAAGGACAGAGCACTGTTTATCTTTTCACTCTCGGTTTTTTTTTTCCATTTGTGTGAATCCCCATTCACATCACCTCCATTTGTACTACTTGACAACGCACGCACACCTTTTTGCTTCCCCTGAATTTTACTCCCTCCCCATATCTTTTCTGCACGCAATGAGTTCTACTTGTATAGTAGTAATGTCTTATGATTCCCCTATATGCAAGATCACGATATCACACTCGCTGCGGGTGCCATAAACATCACGTCCATATCAAGTGTGTCAAAATCAACCAACGAAAGATCATGGCACAAGACGCCATCAAAGCTCGATCGTTTGGTTGGGGTGTCGTACTGCAAATTCGTCTCTTGCCTTGTTCCAACCGGATCTTTTTCGGAAACAGGTTTTTCCCCCTAATTATCGTCTTGTTCCGAACTTGGATTGAACCTGTCGCAGATGGCCAGCTTCCAGGCCTTGAGCACTGGGCAGGTCGCAAGCGCAGCTGAGACAGTTCGTCGTGCAGTCCTTGCAGTATGCGTCGGTAGACCGGCTAGTACGATCTACGCCACCCCTAAAATGCTGAGGTTTAACGACAAGACGTCCTGTACCTGCTTAAAATGCTACGGCACCGTACCCTTGAACGTGTCTCGGGGGAGGAAAGCGACTATTTACGAAATGGGATTATGGGGTCGGGACCCAATAATTGGGAGTAGAGCCTATCTGTTTTTTAGCATGTCATACGCGTTGCGCAGAATACGATTCCAAAATGGACAAGACCCAGACTTGTTCAATTGCGATAGCTGATAACTGTGGGTCCAGATGTTTCCGGAGTATCACAAAGCGTGGAATGAACTTTTTTCAAGAAATCGGGGATCGTGCACTTATCTCCTCACCCTCCTTTTGGACCGTAATACCTATTTTATTCGCCACGCAGTGGATATTGAGGTGGGTTAAGCCCGTGTTTGATAGACGCTGTCGCATGTTGCAGACGAGGGGGACGTTAAATCCATTGTTGTTCCGTAACTTCCAGACCTAGCTCACCGCCCATTTTTTTCCTGGTGCCGTCCCTGAACAGTATGACGATAAACGCGTTTACAGAGATAAGCTAGCCATGACGTGGGTGGTACGAGTCTGGAGATGACAGCCTTCGCGTCTGATAACATGAGGGGGAGGGGGGTTCCTAATGACGCCGAAGCTGTACGCGCGTAGAGATTGGTTGGATGGTGATGATGACCGAGAGGGCTAGTAGTAAACCGGGTGTTACCTCGCACCCCAAAACCGTAGAGCTGCCATTGGGGTGTTACGACCTGTCAGGCCCGTCAAGCCTCGCGGCATCATGCTACGGGCGTTTCGAGATAAGGGCCCCGACTAGGAGAGACCGAGACTTGAAGGGACGTACCCGACTGGTTAACATTAGTTTATCGAATTATTTCCAACTGCAACTCGCCCTTCCCATGCACGCCCACCCAAAGCTTGAGAGATTTCGGAGTGTTGAGTTTGCGAGCGAGGACGAATAGAGGAGACAACTCGGTATTCCGCGATTTTGGTTCAAAACGCGTGTATTGGTGACGTCGGAACTTGCCGGTGCTGACTTATGACGACAAATGGGATTGTCGTCAAGTTTCTTCCACTCGCTCTTTCCCGCCTCTCAACTATCTTGGATAGACCTGGAGTTGAATTCAATACCCGACAGTACAATCGTGCAGGTCTCAGTTCTGGCTTTGTGCAGCAGTCGAGTTGTGCAGGAACGACACTAACATTGATGTTAGAATCTAACGCACCTCGTGTCAACGCCTCCAACAGGAAAATGTTTCTTATTTTGACCATTCGTGTGGCCAAGTCGGTGCTTGCCGGCAATTTTTCGGAGACCGTCCCTTGTGTTTCCCAGTTCCCCGCTAGGTCGTCTTTATCATTGCCTCAACGATAGTGTAAATCCTCTCCCTTCCGTATATCAAGGAGAGTTGCGGCGAGACACCAACAACCGTAAGTTAGCTGCACAGGTAAAGGCTCACTTCGGAAAAACTCCGGAAGCGTCGTGAGAGGCGCTGCGGAACGTGATGTGGCCCGGCACCACCCGAGTGTGCAGTTTATCAAGAGGTACGTCTATGTAGTCAATTACAATTAGCACTCTTAGTAAACTGAACCCGACCAATTAGGTCGCTGTGGAGAAACCCGGTGGAGGAAGAAACGTGCCCTGGGTGCGTGGCTTCCGCACCATATCGTGAAGTTGATGCTGGCGGGTTTCGTGTTGGCCAGTCAAGCTCTGGAACTATCCACTGATCATGGAATCAGAGTTCGATAGTGAGCACCGTAGCCCAGGACTGAGGAAGGACACGACGATACCATTAGGTCTAATCCTCATAACAATCGCATGGATCAGCTGAGGCTCTGCGACGACACCACGAGACCCAATCACGGACTCAATTATCATCTCTAATGAACTTTAACACTTCTCGAAAGCCATTTCATTCTACCTCCAAGAAGACTGCTTCCAATGCACCACTCGTGATCACAAATTCATACACATGGCTTTACGGCATTGTCGTCATCATTCCCAATTCACCACGTCTACTATCTCCACATTCGAAGAACTTGGACCAATTGTGAATACTTCGCTAGCAAAGCTTGTCGATGCACTTTCACTCTTGTGGTACCAATCAGACGCATCTCTTGGAAGTCAAGGGAGGGATGGAGGCGATCAAGACTGTTGGGATTCCAGTGACTAGTCTCGGTTCGGGAGCCAATGATAGGTCTCTACGGAAGTCGTGCGTATCGTATTGTTTTGAGTGTTTTATGCTACAGACTCGGAATGCAAAGAGGAGGAAACCTATATGATGTGGCGCTATAGGCTTCACGATGATGTACCCATCATTCTTCATGATATTACGCGCTCTAGACCACATGCCATATCTGGCTATCCAATCATGACGGCATGATCCTTCGAAAAGAGTGATCCAACTGTGAGTCAGGAGGGACGCATATCTAGCGGGGAGGACAGCGAGTGCATGATGAAAACGGTGCAGAAGAGAAGGGTCGACGAAGAAGAAAGCACAGGCAGTGACGTGACCTCTGTGCGGTACGTAAATTTCATTCACTTCGGAGTGTGAAAGGTCAATACAGATGGTTTGTATGGAGTATTGTGGCATTCTTATCGCAATCGCAAGTTGTGAGTTGAACATGAGCCTGACATTTGACCCAAATCCCACTAATGTACGTCTTTTTTTTTTGACCCGTACGTCCAACAGTCAAACGGCACGTCTACATCAAAGTAAACCAAGTTCATAGTCAGCAAACAGCAAGTGGAGCCGCGCATTCACCGAGCTGCAACTGCGACAACACCGACGTTGTTCCGTTCCAGTTCCCGCGCGGCCAATTTAACCGTGTCTGGGTCAGGCGTAGTCTCGGGTCCAGCCGGTATAGCGCCCATTTCTGTTTGTTTTTGTGGCAAAGCGTGTATCTACGCCCAAACCCTCTCTGGCAAGCAGGGCCCGACGGTTTACTGACCTAACGTGGGTTAAATCTGGCTTACGAATCGCCCGGCCACGGGTACATCCGCAACCGGTAGACATGCTTCAAGCTATGCCTCCGCGGCGCGGGCTCGGATCCTGAGTCTTATAGAACCAGTTAAAGGGACTTTTTTTGCGTGGGCCATTCGACATGGGTTGTTCACGACAACGTCCGTGGATCTAGGCAGCGATTAGAGACTGCAGGACAACACGCACCGCGGCACCTCACAGGCTGATGGGGCGTGCCAGCCTGCGCCGTGTTCGATCGGGAGTTTGCTTTGCTGGATGACTTGCGCGATCGAACGATACAGGACCTGGTTAATGGCGGCGTGAATCTGGCAGGATGTCAACAGCTGGCTGGCTGACCCTAACGCGCGCTCGAGTTCGATTCCATTGTACTGTATCGCATCCGGAAGCAGTTCTTCACGTTGGCACGGTTGGGGATGAAGCCACCATCAAAAGTACTGACGCCAACACCGCATAGGATGACCCAAATGAGCAGAGGGAAAAGGACTTGAAAGATTTGGAAGGTGTTTGTTCCGAAAGATTACATTGTTGTTCGTTGTCTTATATAATGTGCAACCTCTGGGCGATGAAGGGGGACGAGTGCCGTGGTCGTTGCGATCATCGACAACTGCTACGAAGTTGAGGGAGTGGATGGCCCTGTGCAACGCTCGTACCTCCCGTGCCGCATGCTGCGGTTAGAATTGTAGTTAACATTGCCCCGCTGCCCTGAAGTCGTGGCTGCATGAGAAATGGGTCAGGCACCGCATGGTTCACGCATGCAGCTGTCATTATTTTGTCGACTACCCTGCAGTTGACATAACACAGGGGGCTTACGCGAAGTGGATGTTATTGTGATCACCGCACAATTATAGCTGTGAAGGTCGTGGTTAAGTTCCTCGTGGTCGTAATCACCGTGTTCGTGGCGAGTTTTGCTGTGGGCGGAGTCCCAGTCCCAGTCATTTGGTCGCCGTGAATGCAGAGCTTACGGTGGCTGCAGCAGGGGTGCTAGTCGTGATTGGTTGTTCTCGTTCTCATGTTGGAGGTGGTAGACATTATCCTTGTTGGGGGTGAGGTGGGGATAACAGCGATGTTGGTCGACGTCATCGCCGTTCCCTGTCGCGCCCGTTGGGGGTCAACTTGAACACAAAGAAAGGGTAAGGAAGGGAGCGTGTGGCCATTGGCACTCGTTTGAGTGCGGAGAGCTACTGAGAAATTTTCATATTTTACCCATTTCCTACGCATAGCAAAATGGAGGCCAACGAGTCCTACTGCCAGCTTGGCTTGTAAAATCCGAAGCCTGAGGGTGCGTGATGTTGGGGACTACAGTTGGCGGTCAGCGGTAGGCAAGGAGGCGCTAGAAACATCCCAGGGAGAAATGAGATAAGGAAACAAAACAAATTATGAAAGGCCGGGGGTGCATACGCATTTGCACCGACCTTGTTTCTTCTGGTTGGTCGGCACTCTACTAGTACTGACAGCCTGAGATTTCTATTCCTGTCTCAAGTCGAAACCGTCTTCTGTTCTCGGTGTGCTGGACATGTATATCTCTTCGTTCCCTGGTTGAGGCGCATGAATTCTGTGCACAAGGTCCCCTCCCCATTCAGTATAGCCCGTGTAATTATGAGTGAGTTGCCTAAGCTACCGGGTCCGCCGTGACAGCGCCTAAGCTCCCTCACTCAACGACCCTGCATGGCCCATTCAAAGGAGCTATGCAAAAGGACGAGAATGGAACTTATTATTCCTGTACCAGATTCACCGCCTCATAGTCGGAGTTATTAGATGAAACGGCAAATTTCTGGAGGTCAGGGAGAGCATGAGCAACGAGCACGCTACTAGTACTTCTCGACCAGTCGACCCATGAGGGACTGGTCAAACAGTCAGGCTGCCGAGGAACGAGACTAAGTCAGTGTACATCGCGCGGGCTGGCCGCGGATGCCAGTGGTGTGATTGGCTTGAGCGTCTAAGCAGGGGTCTAGGCCCGTGGAAGACCTTGCCTGGCGCGCCAGTTGCGCGCCCCGTCCGGCATGAGCATGATTGATTGTGATCAAATCCCACGGACCCTTGCGTTTTTATAAATAGAACACTAGTTCCTGAGTTTGGTAGAGGGGACTCGGTACTCTTTTCTCCGGTGTGATGTGGTTGAAGTGACATCCGGCAATTACAGCCAATTCGATCTTGAAAGTGTAGAATTGAGGTTCTTCTCAGCAGCTGTGTCGAACCCGGACCCGGCCGGCGAACAGCCCACACCCGAGAAGTACTACAATGATCGTTACTGTCGACAACAAGGAATCCATTGCAAATTCAAGGTCCATTTAGCTTACACCCTGTGCGTACGTGAGACCCCGAAAAGCACTAGAGCACGGGCGGCGATTTTGTTTTGAATTGATGATCGAACACCCGACCACGCACATTCATCGATAAATTCGCTTACGACGGCCAGTTGAGTGATCTGCCTCCTTCCCATCCTCTGCTCTCCCCCAGATAGCGTCAAATGCGTAGCTCACGATTAGCATCTTTTTTGGGCGACTGTCTCAGCTGCCTTCTCCCTCAACGCATCGTCCGCGTGTTTCGTAGGCCTAGCAGCACCGAGTCCAAGGGACCCATTTACTTGCCAAATGATGAGGAGAGCCAGAGCCAGGTCCCCACGACAAAGCGACGGGCTCTTCTTGTTGGCATTACATACAGTAGCCCATCCAATACGTGGTCGCGGTTGGAAGGGCCCCATGGCGACGTTGACCACTATCTGGAGCTACTCACGGGTGCGTAACTACACACCTTCTGTCTGTTTCATGCTCTCAATAATGGTGCTTGCAGGCACATATGACTATCGCCCGGAAGACATTATTATGCTCAAAGATCACCCCAACCTCTCGAAGAATTCTCAGCCTACTCGCGATAATATTGTCCGTGATACCAAGTTGTCATTGCTCTGCAGTGCGCATTGACATGTAACGCAGATTCGCGAACTGAGGGCACTGGTTTCCGATGCTGCACCGGGAGATACATTCACTTTCTTTTGTAAATCTTCATCTCTTCATACTCTCTAGTATCTAATCGTCCACCACAGACTCTGGTCATTCCGACCAGCGGCCGGCTATAAATGATCTCGAGGAGGAGGATGGCATGGACGAAAGTGCGCCTTCTTACTCCTGTAGAGATTTCATTTTTGACGTGTGTTCTTGTAGTGATCATTCCAAGCGACGAGCAGCCCATAATCGATGATGTTAGTTCGCTTTGTAGAATATCTGCCCTGGCTGACACACGTTTCTAGGAGCTCAGAAAAATCCTTGTTTCCATTCCAGTCGGTTGCACTCTCCTCGTACGCACATTAAGTGATCTTCTACCTTTAAATTCTCTTATGCTGCCTCCTAGGCCATTCTTGATACTTGCCATTCCGGAACCCTCCTTGATCTTCCTCACTACCACTGTAATAGTGTCTACGTTCCATGGCAATCCAAAGGGAAGCGCCGAACGATGACCATGCAGAATATCAATGGTGTGTTCCCACACTATAATTTCTGTCTCAAGCTCTGACAGCCGATCAGTGCGCCGTCAGGCAACGGACTTCACCCACTCAATATCCCAAGCACCTCTGTCGATTGCAGCTATCACGGAAAATATGCCTACTGAACCCCCGTCACAACAAATCCCGCAAGCTGGTACACAGGTCGACGGGAGTCTCGCGGATCAACTCAAATCGCCCTCTGAAGCTCAGCCACGTGCGACTGGACGTCCACGAGAGCGTCAGCTATTCTCATCCCAGCCCCGATACGCTTCGCCGGAGGCTCGTTATACTTGCAATGGCTGGTGCAAGTACAATGAAATCCCACATCCAAACGTGGTGTGTATTATACATACCCTCCTGGCGAGCCGTGACCTCATCTCTCTTGGCAGCTCTCTCTATCGGCTTGCTCGGATTTACAGAGCGCGTGGGAAGGCCCAAATGGCTCACTGACTGCAATCTTGTGCAATTACCTCAGTTGGTGTATTCTGTAGGCGGCTGTCTTGCCCAGATCTGACAATCTCCATCAGAGACCCACAACCACCCAACGTACCAGGCGTTGATGTCGCATATCAAGTATGTCGATCTGCCGTACATTTGTTGCTCTCGCATGATATTTGTGTCTTCTCGCTTTTCCATTTAGTTTCAAATTGCATGACAACGCCATGGCACTGCATAAATACACACGTGAACAAAAGAAAAAGTCTGCTCATGGCGAAGGAAATGGGTTTGACGGGGAACTTGATAACTTCCAAGAGCCAGAGCTGAGCAGTCTTGTAAAATTGGTGCGCTTTCGGCATTCTTGCCTGGTTTACATTTGCTGATGACGTTGTGCGTAGAAAATGGATGACATCCTTCAATTATGAGGTATTATGGCTCATCCATATTCCTCCGTTGATGGGCACGATTTACGAAAAGAAGTCTTCATTAGCGTGTACACCCTGTCTCATTTATTTTTACTTACACACGGGTACAAGGCTGGGTTTCGTCCCCTACCACGTTTTCCTAAGCACCTACCGGAACACTTGTAATATCACACATCGCTCTTCGTCCTCGTTATCAACTCGTATGAGTCTTCATGTATCCGAAAATGACATTCTGCACAGGACGTATGAGCGTTCTTTTAAAAATTCTTCGCCTCGAACTTGTGGCTCAGGAACGAATCCTTAACTTGATCCGGTCATGCAGTGCAGTAGGTGAGAGGGTGCGTTGATGGAAGCAAGGTAGAGCCTACTACTAGGGATTTAGTTGGAGCTTGACAAGGCTTGGCCAGGGTCACCTCGTATTGAATTAATCCAATCTCGGAGTGGGTGCTGTAGTGCATCCATCCCAGGCCTGTGGCTCGATCCTTGATGTACGTCAGCGCGTTTTTCGCGCCGCAATGCTTTGGGCAGGCCGGTAGCCTGTTGTGTTGATGTGCGAAGGAAAGATCGTCGTCCTGTAATAAGTTAGACGCCGTTAAGTGATGCAGGTACTAAAAATAACACTCCGTCTACTACGCAAACTGCCGGGGCCACCTGGATACGGTTGGCAACCGACGGCAGCAGGTGCCAGTAGCTTCTTCCAAGGCTGTGAAACAATCCTAGGCAGGTTCAAGAGGACTAGCCTGATAACACATATTAAAGCCTTTTGTTCATGGATATGGTGAGCTGTGTCGGATCACTTCCGGGTCCTGTGATTGACTGCGAACGATCAGCAACACGACTATCGCGTGTCTCAACGCGTGGTGGCCAGCAGACACATAGCATCCCTACAGGCCCTGTTCGCACTGTATAATGTGTACGTAGTCAGCATAGCAATCTCAAGACTGCGTTCTCCATTGGTGGCCGTGGCCACAAACACAGCAAATTATTAATAAGCTTCACAGGCGCAACAATTTTACGTAATATTAGCAATGAGGTGACCTCGAACCTCCCTGGAACACCCCACGATTCCCTCATGTCTGTTACGCTCTCCCTCATGGCAATTCACATAAATCATCTCCCCGCGATTCTGCTCTGCAACTCCAATCTTGTATCATCATCATCATGGGGAATTGCTTTAGCTCCTCTGCCCATTCCGAGCAAGTACACTCAGGCTCTTCACCCCCAGCTGCAAAGACTGCTCCCTCCCGCTCGCATCCAAATCATCGACATCAAATCCCCCGACCCCAAACCC
>QFDX01002405.1:0-13860 GCA_003315875.1 Lactifluus piperatus | reverse complement strand
GCGATGCCTGCAGGGAAGCACCGCTCTCCTGACACTTACGGACCCCTCCAAACAAAACCTTTGGATCGCTAACCTTGGTGACTGCCAGGCAGGTATGTTCACCCTTGACTCGCTCTCTTTCACCAGTGATTTTCTCAATTCTTCACATTACCAACCGTTTGCTTTTAAGTTCTTGGCTCTCGTACGCGTACCGGGGACTGGTCCGCAACCTTTGCGACAGCACTTCACGACGGCGAAAACCCCTCTGAAGTCCACAGGATCCGGAATCAGCACCCCGGCGAGCGAGAATGTTTGGTAGATAACAGAGTCGTAGGTTTTCTGGGCCCTACCCGCTGTGAGCGTCATTTTTTCTTGCCCCTCCGAGTCCCCCCCCCTTCCAACTCCCGTCTGAGACATCCGAAATTATCATTACTCAAAAGTCTCATGCGCGCGCGTTTCAGCTCTCGGCGATACCTGGCTCAAACTTCCGCCTGTCTTTTCTCGGCGCGTTCTTCTCAATTTTCGTAGAGAATGGAATGTGCGACAACCCGAGATCTACATTGCCCGCGTGAAGAGTCCACCCTACGTTTCAAACGTCCCCGACGTCCACCATATCCCACTTCCAAAAGCCCCACCGGGACAACATAGAGACCTCTTTTTGATATCATGCTCGGATGGACTTGCAGATTTGTACGACGAACGGACTCGCGCGGAAGCGATTCAACGGTGGGTGAGGGTGGTTGGTCATGCAATGGAGGGCACGAGGCGAGAAGGGAATCTCGCGTTGTCCCTCCTCCGCGATGGCCTAGGAGGGGATGACATACGCCTTGTGTCTCAGAAGCTAACAGTAGAGATGGAGGATAAGTGGATGGATGATGTTTCGATAATTGTACAGCGACTTTAGAAATCATATGACATAGGCTCATGACCAAAAAGAATTGAGAGTCCATATTTGCGATCACACATATACGTACAAAGCGCCAAGGTACCCAGAAGAGGGAAAGTGAACATGCTTATCGACGTCGTGCCAGATGAGAAAAATGGTATCCACTATACTGTACATGTGCCCGTGGGAACCGATAAATTAATGATGACGGCTACGAGAGACCGGTCCCACGAGGGACTCAACACACTCTCAGTGTATTGCGACTTTTGATCTGGAAGTGCATACGGGACAAAGACGATGAAATAACTCGATCATAGGCCAAGTGATACAACCCTGTCAAAAGCACTTCATTGTCAAGTCAATCGAAAACAAGACATGACATGACTTACGATACCAACGTGCCTTATCTGGGTGAAAGTAGTCGCAGGGGTCGAGTGGCTCTTATGAGCAAAAACTAGTGCATCATATATTTGTGGTGACACAGGCACCCGAATGAATGCATTAGCACCCTCCTGAAGGGCTTGCTTGCCTTGGTTACTTCCGGAAGAGGGCCTATTCAGAAAGACGTCCCCATCAATCTCTGCCATGAACTCGTTCCTAAGCTTCTCCTCCTTTTCCGCGCGAATCGCAAAGTATTGTTCTCGCGGAAGCAAGAGCAGACGATATTTTCGCGAACCCGTGCGCACGTGATGATGCGCCACCCAGGACCTAACACGCTCTGAAAGCGTGGACGTATCGCTCTTCTCGATGGCTTGAGCGAGTCCAGAGTAGATATCCGGGGCAAAAGCGGAGACCTCACGAAGTTCCGCAGGTAACTCGGACAGGAACTTCAAAAGCGCTTTGTCGTAGTCAAGGCGAGTAGGCATTTCCGACGGGTTGGCCGTGCGAATACCTTGCAATACAGTGCGTGGGAGAGGGGCAAAGTCCGAATGGTACCACGGCTCTATGTGGCGGATCGTCATGTGCGTACCATCGTACTGAAAGCGAGATCCCAGAGATTCGGCTCCTGGCCCCGACTGGTCATTCCTGGAAGATGAGACATCGTCACCCATACGGTCGTCCTCATTGTCTGAATTCTGGGAAGCCGTGGAGTCGATTTCGTGCATATCCATACCAGCGGACAAAATCCCCCTTGCACCTTCTGGATGCTCCGTGATCCAATTACCAGTGGAGTATTTCTCCTCTTCCGGCAAGTCAGAGACCAAAAACGACGCGCTTTTGGTAGGTTGGTAGGGTACTGGGGCTCGATCCTTAACGGGCAATGCGTGTTCAGTCGGTACTTTGTGTCGCTTCTTTGGAGTATAGTTGCACTCTGTCCCATCGTCTTCCGTACAGTGGTTGCAGACTGGCAAATTCCTATCGCACTGTGAATCAGGGGATCAGTCAAGCGAGACTGAAGATGGGGGTGGCTGGTTCAGTTGTACAAACTTTGAGATTGTGAAACCGGCATCGATCGCAACGTGGGATTCCGCGGTGGGCGGGGGTCGGTAATGGTGTGTACTTGCACTCTCGATTTGCCCAAGAGCAGTGATTGCAAGTAGGCAATACCCTGTCGCACTACTCTATATTAGTGCGGGAGGAACACATTTCAAGACCACAACTCACCTTGAGATTATTGAGGCGGCAGTGATCGCATCTTGGTTTCCCTCTGCGGCCTTTCCACTGAGACTGACGGGCTAAAAAAGACCTTGGATTTGGGAGCCGAATAGTGAGCGGATTGTCCTCCGTCGAATCTCCCAGTGACTCAGATCTTGCGCGGGGTTCCGTCATCGTAGTACTCTAGCAAAGGAATGAATAAATTTGATCAATACCATAAATTCGTGAACACCAAGACTATATAGATGTATGTAGACTTACAAGTTTCCTAGGTCAACAATGCGTCGTATCGAGGGTTTGCGCCGTTCAGGCTGTCACAGGGGCGCAGGCACCACGGTATCAGGAAAAGTTGAAAAGAGCACCGGTATCAAATCCCAATCGGGGGGGATTAATCGGAAGAAAAAGATATGATTTATGGCCTCGCAAAGAAGATTTGTCGTTGTCGCTGGATGATGGTCAGACAAGGGAGACGTTGGCGAGATGTACGCTGAACTTGGGAACTTAGTTGTTCATTCTAAGCGTGACGTGACCCACGTTACGCCCTCTCAATATTTATGATTCACGGAACCGATTGAAAGTACAGGGATATCTACTACTTAAACGCCATAACAGTGTTTCATTCTAGTCCAAAAGCAGCGTTATCGAAAATTATGACATGTTGGGCGCATGCGACATAACATGGAGACACCTTTGGACTGTGGCTGAAGGCACAACACCAACCTGATCTTGACCAATTTGACGCGCGCTTTTTCCTTCTTACGTACAAACTTGGCTAAGAAGCATACAATCTTCACTTGACTTCCACCCCACCCGCGGCCCGCCTCTACCGGTAAAAGCCCATCCTTATCTTTCACTTGTAAAATCGCCCTCGCTCTACTTCTGCTATGCATTGTTGTCTCCAGGGGTGAAACCCGTAATGTAGGCGTTTTGGCACTCCGTTTCGGAACTACCGGTGTGTGACCGGTACTGTACCGGGCCAGGTGGAATTATCACCGTGAAACTTTCCTACATCAGACAACAGCAAATGTTAACCGAGGCTAACCGAAGAACAAAGCTAAGACCGTTCATCTCCTAGAGACTCAAGTAATCATCCACTGCCCCATCAATGCACAAAAATGTACAGCGTCGGACAAAGTACTTATAAAACTTGTCGTGCTATCCGAGTCGGCAAATGATGAACCCCTCGACAAACACGTACGGGAATAATAATTTTCTCTGACTCCGGTCCATTGATTAACGATACGAGTCTTCTTGTTTCAATAGAGTTCTGTAACACTTCAACACCATTGATCGACGTTGCTATAACTTCATCCGGGCTGCTGTTTAGAGGAATTCGCAATGCAGGCACCTTCTGTTGGAGATGGAGCTGCAAACAGGTAGCCATCATAGGTTGGACAGGCCCGGTGACAGGCAGATCGCTCAGGCAATTCAATTCTTGTCCGCGCCGATACTGTATCATGATTAGCCTACTGTAAGTACACCAGCAATTGATACCTCCTATCAAAAATACGAGTTGTTCCTTTTCAGCCTCCGACGCTTCCATCATACGTTCCCATCATGGGGAGGGCCGAGGGCCCTCGCCTGACGATATTCCAACCAAGCGGCGGCCTTCGAACGTGCATACGTCTTGTGGCCGATCATTTCTTTTGTACATGTCACATGTCACCAGTGAACAGGAATTGCAATTGTGCGATATCTTTATAGAATTGTCTTGATCATGTGGTGACTACCCCCTGATATAGCAACCGAGTCCTGACGCCCATCTTTCCGTGCTTGCGCCGGCGTATAAATGCACAGCTTTAGTTCACAGGACCATCTTTGTGGTCTCCCACCTTGTCCCTTTCCCACACGGATTGTCCTTCATGACCGCCCGTATTGCTCTTGTTGGTCTGCTGTGTACCGAAGCCACTCTTGCCGACGTACTATCGTGGCAGCTCGCTCATCAAGTGGTGGTGGTTCATGGCTCGAAAACGCTGGTAATGGCCTGGGAGGGCCCCTAAATGTAATCTGTTCTCCCCAGTGGCTATCCCTCGTTACGTGTAATAACCGTTTTAGCAATTGGATTTGAGAGGCTACATAGTGGAGTTTTGTCTGCAGTTCGACAAAACGCCCTGGCTTGCACGTAGGAGGTTCTCAGGCGGCAAATCTTGGTGATGGAAATGAGCCTCTCGACCAGGTCGTCAAGTTTCGGGGGGACTTCGGCTCCCCTGCATTTGATACTGTATGTGCTGGGAAAGCGCGGCAGGCGGTAACCACCTCCGAATGGACCGCCAAAACGGGCCCACTGCCAACACCGGCGCCTTGTTCTTAGCGTGCGTACAGGCCCCGTTTCTTTCTCCTACTAATACGGGCCTCTTTCCTGAAGTGTTTTGTACTAGTATTTTTGCAGAAGAGGTAATCATCGTCGACAGTATTTTTCTAATAGATTGCTTATGGCCCTTCCAGGATCTCTCATAACAACCGATGGCTATGATATTGGCCGGTGAGTAAAGAGGGGCATAATTCGCATGTGGAGGTCAGAAAGACACTGGTTTACCTCTAAGCGACAAACTTGTGGTTTCTGCTGAGGCAAGTTTTGGAGGTGTCGCGTACTCGATGACTGGGGATAAATTACGGTACAGTGCTCTTTGTGGCCTCTTCCCTTGTGTTATCTGATCAGCCATGCGACAGGGATTGTCACTGATGGTGTCATAAAGCTTCTCACCGTCACGATCCAGTGAGGGAATGGATACTAAGGACACCTAATCTGTTCTCGCTATTTCGTACTAGTAAAAATTGCCAAATAATCGGCAAGCATGATTTACCCTCCCTGTCCTCGACCCAAAAGCAGACAGCGGAAAAAGTAGAACGGTAGAAATGTCAGTTCATCCCTGTGTATGGATGAAACTGAACCGTCTCTGTTTATTTTTGTGCAAAGAACGGAGAACAGACGAGAACGCATAAAAAACCGTGTTGTTGGCGGTGCTAGCAGTTTCGTAGTTCCAGAGTAAGGGCCTCTGTTCACCACCTGTAATAGATAATCCGCAGCTCGAGTTTATTCCACCGTTTATTTCGATTCAAGAGCCAGTCAAGCAAGTTACAAGGCCAAAAGCACATGCGTGTGGTATTAAAATGTCCGTGATGATGAGCGAGATGTATTCGCACACTGTACTGGGAGTAAGTTGATGACGATACAGTATACAAGTGAGGTATGCAATGTACTGGGACCAATGGGTGAGTACAATTCATAAAGTTATCATATGGCACCAATGGCAGTGCTTCACAAATCCATACAGTCGGCGGGTTTGTCTCCCCCTGTGTCTGCATCGACACCGGGTTCGTCCAACTCATCCCACACCCCGCCTTTATAGGGCTGTGGCAGGTAGTCAGATACTTCCTGGCTTGAAGAAAACCGCTGCGGTTCGCCGTCAGGCACCTGGATGCAGCTGCTAAAAGACGCGCTATCGTCAGCTGCGACGTTGTGGGCATTGGGTGGGCGTTTTGCAAGGGAACGGGATCTGCCTTCCGCAACCTCCGTCCGTGTCTGTCGTCGGACGCGGTCAAGCAGATAGTCTAGCTGAATGAAGTTGTCAGGGTTCGTAGCGTACTTCCGGTGTTTGCGATGTACAACGTGCTATTGACATGCGTTAGAAGAAATGACGCAGCTTCGGGCTTATACATGACGAAGCGTACCTTCTGGAAGTCATCGAACTTCAAACGGCAGCATTCACAATACCCTGGTTTAGTAGTCTCTTCGCGCTTGGGGGTCCTCATGGTATTCGTGCTCTTGCTTTTCCGCAACAATCTGCGTTCGGGGATTGCAGGGGGGGGTCCCATGTCGCCCCTAAGATCCTTGTCGTTTTCCTTCTGTCCCGTATGATTTCCTAGACCAACCTTACGGGAAGTCAGGATTTGTTGCTGTAGCCGCTCGCGCAACGCAGGGGGCATTTGCATGGCACCGCGCACTGACAGGCCAGATGTAGACGTAGTCCCTGTCGTGGAAGTGATCACCATGCTATTTCCCGATGCTGCCATATAGCCAGAGGCTAAGTAGCCTGATGCGTTAGCAGACTCATATATGTCTCCCGCCTCCACATCAAGGTCAATGACATCCTGCGGTGGTCGTCCGTCTTCGCCTACAGATAACCGTCGGTGCAAGTTGACCATAGAAACCGAGCGCCGTAAGTCTCCGGCCTTCTTCGCTTGCAGATGATCTACACGCATCTTCTTCTGCATCTCATGCTCGCGCAGCTTCGCGGTGCGTCGCAAACGTTCCTGTTCGCGTGCCTTTTCTTGTCGTTCAACGCGTTCTGCTCGTCGAGCCTCGTTTTTGTCAAATTCGATAAATGGCCCACGTGCCCGTGGGTGACAATACAGTACGGGCCAATCACCGGATTCTTTGCCATCACGTCCTTTCTTGATTGGATATTCCGATGCGTGAATTGTTGCGAGTTCGTCGTTTAAATCCTCGACAATAATGAAATATGAGTTCTTGGAAAAATAGTGAAAGCCAAGACGTTTCTCATTGGGATCCCGTTCGGTAGTCCCGTGCAAGCGCTCTGATTGAAGGAGACGAGACAGAGTTTGGGGCGCGGCCGCTGTAGGGCCAGTCCTGGAGAGTTCCGGATTCACGGGAGCCTGGCATCGATCCAAGACACTTTCAAGCTTAGACACAGTCCATATTTTCATCTTCCACTCAACAGCCTTGTGCAAGAGTCGATCATCATTAGCCGTGGGCAGTTCCTCAATGTGACTAACAAGGGACGTTCAGAGGGCAAGGCCAAGCCAGGGCCGCATGAGGAAATGAGACGTACCGACCCTTGAGTTTAATGGGACTCTTTAACATGGTTGGTGTCCGGGACGTCGAAGCCAGAATATTTTCCTTATTATTGTTGGTTGTGATGTCGTCTTGGGGGATAGGGAGATTTGTGATGAAATGGGTAATGTTATCCTTGGAGAAGAAATCTTCAACTCGCTGTTACGATAGACTCAGGGTCAGCACCGATATGCAGGAAAACCGGGATCAAGGCGCACGCCATCCATATAGTTGATTCTGGCCTGCAGCCTCTCTCTGGCGTCTGGATCCCCTTCGGACACGTCCCAGTGAAGGTAGAAAGAAAACTTGGGGAAGGCACGAGTGTACTTAACGCGGAACTCTTCCTTCTGAGCTTCACGTTCCGCGCGTTTTCTCTCCTTTAGTTTTGACTCTTCCTCCTGCAGAGCTAGGGCGACGGAAGGGGATGGTGAGACCGGCTTTGTTCGCTTTGCATTGAGGGACTGTTGAGAATCAAGAAGGGGTTCTGGAGAGCGAGGGCGCTTTGCAGTTGAGGAAAAAGAGCGGATTGACAAGTGAGTAAGAGGAGAGCCTGTAGATATGACTTGTGGGAGGGAACGCTTTCCTTCGAGAGGGCGACGGGTGAGGGTAGCCATAATGGGTTCAGCTCAAAAAAGTGATGACGGAACAGACACAAGAAATATAAAGGGGATGGTCAAGAAAAAAGCAGGTGGATCCGACGACGAGTGAACGTGCGATTGCCCACCGTGGCTAGTCAGACTTGACTGGCTTGCTGTTGCCTGCCCTGTCTGGCTCGCGTGCACAAACAAGCCAAACAAACGCGTCGCGCCCCTCCAAAGTCGTCTTGTGTTCCAAACAATGCCGTCACCAAATGACACATTTCTAGAATCCAGATATCTGTCTCTTTTTTTAAATTAATCTTGCTACAACCATAGGTACTGTACTGCATTAACCTTAGCTTTCCCTCTTCTGCCTGCATGCGTCACGTGATGCTTGTCTCATCGGGGATGGCATAAGCCAAGAAGGGACTCTCCGAGTCGTGCCGTCCTTTTCTTCTCTTTCTCTTCTCTTTCTTGAAATGCTTGACTTGCTCTCAGATACCACTGTGGATGACTCAGGCTCTTTTCTAGATCTGCTTGCTGACTCGGAGGACTTCAGCTCGTTTCCTGGGAATCTCAAAATACACTTAAGTTCTCCAGGTCTTCCCGCACTGGACTTGTTGGGATCGGCACTTGGGCAGCCCAATTTATCCAACGAATCGAGTGACTATACCCCAATTCTGGATGATTCCGACTCCGAGGGTTGCTCTCAGCTTGATGGAAAATGTGAAGCAGTATTTTCGAGTGCGACACAGGTTCGAAACAAGGATGCCCTGGCGCAGGGCACCATTCTGCGTGCGCTAACCGATGGGGAATCTCTCAAAACTGCTCAGTGAATCGACATTTATTTTTTCTGCGCATACATATATTGACTGTCCGTAAGGTATCCGCCTGTTCAGCACATCGAGGCCATGGTCGTGGATTTTTTGGAACAGCTTTCCGCCGCACTTCCACCCACAGTGGGAGATGTTCAGGATGGGTTACGCAGGAAGAAGAAAATTTTTAGGAAACTTGAGCTCAGATTGACCAATCGAAAGAAACAGTCACAAGATGGGTATGCTACTTTGACGTGTGCATTGTGTCTGTGTATTCGTCATCCAGGACTACAGGACTTTGGGCACCCGCACACAGTATTTTCCGAGGGGATTGCGTGCAAGCATCCTACCCTTTGGTAGAGGCCATGAATAATCAAATCTAACTCTAACTGATTCCTTTAGCACAATTCTTCCGCGTCGTAGATTTGGTTCATGAAGCGATAATGGACGAACTCCCGACTACTAAAAGGTACATATATGCGAGTAGAATTTTAAGCTATCACTAATCATTCTAAAGGGATATGTTTTACAAGGACGTCCCACTATTTAAGAAGCAAAGCGTCGTGGATAACGTTTGTCGTTTACCTTCAACCTCAACTCAATCAGAGCAGATCGCTTAACTTACTAGCTTGTCGATGATCTTGCGGCAACTATTGACACCGGAAGATCCCGCTTGAACGTTGTAAATAAGCACGTTATCTACATGAGGTCAACCTTGTGACTTTGACCCATCCTTGAAGCGTGCCTCGCCCAAGGGCCTAATTTGCGGTGCCGGTTTATCCATTCATACTGTTCGTTGTGAAATTATTCAGATAGCGGAGACAGAAGTAAGGATTCCTCCTTCCTCAGGTCCTCTATACCATTATGCATCTCGTCACGGATAGGGAACGCTTATCCCCATGGGTGAAGATATACAATCCCTTAGCTTTTCAAACGATGTCAAGTGGGTCCTAATTGTTGAAAAAGAGGTGTTACAACTTGCTCTCTTTTGTGTCGATTGTCAAAGGTCTCACGCATGACTAGGCTGTATTTCAAACACTTTGTCAGCTGTCCTTCGTACGGTACCCTTTCTGGCAACCAGGGACTGGAATTATGATAACTGTGTCGTGCATCCCCCGCCTTGTTTCCTCTTCTAACCATTGAGGTATAGGGTAAAGGCTATCCTGACCTTGCTACACGTCAGTTGGTCAAGATGCTGTCAGACCACCTTCCGTCCACGTATGCCTAATTGTACTTGTCGAAACCCCTCCCATGTTTTTTTTTCTTTCATTAGAGTTCCGGTCGTTGCACTCGTGGATGGAGACGCGTATGGCATAGACATCGCCTCGGTCTACAAGTTTGGTAGTGTAGCGCTTCGCCACGAGTCATGCAAGCTCGCTGCACAACGTGTTGAGTGCATCGGCGTTTGGGCAAGCGAACTAGCGTCGCAAGTCTCTCGCACTTGCGTCAGTTTCCATGCGTACTCATTCGAGATAGGTTTGGAATTGACAGGGATGCGTTGATTCCGATTACCCGGGCCGACGAGAGAAAGGTTCGTTCCAGTTTGGTGTTATACAGACTAGGGATGACGTCTCGTCTATCACAGGCGCGCTCAATGCTGCGCCGTGAACTTCCGGAACGATGGAAGAGGGAATTGGTGCATATGCTGTTCACGCGGCGCAAAGCGGAGACGGAGATTCTGTCTAGCATGCCACGAAACTCAGATGGGTTCCACCCGCTGGTAAGGTACTTGGCGGACGAAATTTGGCAGTGTATCCTGGCACTTTCCCGGGGCCCTACACCCGGGCCATCGACGAACGATGGTAGTGCCGACGAAGCAATTCTCGTATGAATCGTGTACGTCTAGGAGGACAAAAAGCTCCATATAATACGACTTGAGGTCTACCTCCTGACATGTCAAGCCTTCTTTGAACGCCCGTTCGCATGCCTAAGTTATGTCCAGCCCTCCACTTTGTAGTACCAACAGTTGGACAAGCAAGAATCGCCACTAGCGCTTTGCTGGGACAGGCTGATCTTCGCCCTCATCACCTTTCAAACAATCCGGCAGTTTAATCAATGGCTGTAACTCTTCGATTGCAGAGGAATATCGAGAGAGAGGCCTTTGTCTCTGAGAAGTCAGGTTTATACATGTTGAAAGGCAAAAGGTAGATGAGAATGGATAGCCCGGCAAGCGCAGTCTATCGAGTGCAGTACAAGCAAACGTGACGGGCGCAGTGTTGGGCTGTGATAGCACAGGTTCAGGCCAATCACCTGAGAATAGCGATTCAGTAGCTTTACTGAAGATTGCTGGAGAGGAATGAGAGAGGAACACGTCGTAGTCGTGCAACAGACTGAAATAGTTGCTGCTAGTGGCGCTTAGTAAAAAGCAGTTAGTCATATGAGTCGGTCACATGATTGTCGCTTGTGGGATTACCGGCTTCGTCGCGCGGAGCCATTGCAAGACCGGTTGACGGATTGTTGTACTGCGCAGCATCGGGTGTAGTTACTCAATCCTGGCAGTACACGTAAAAAAGTCTGCTGTGATGTGAGTGGTTCTCATGCTTCACATCATGGGGACTTGCTCACTGCAACGAGTTGGCACCGGAAACTGTAGCAATTGTATTACTGTATGTATTATACTCGTCGCGTAGCGTACTACTTGTCAGTGAGAAATATTCACAGGTATAAAACACACAAGGAGATAACGAAATACAGTTGGTAAAAAAAAATTTGGGGTGGCGGTGATAGAAGGGAAAACGTACATGATGGCGATCAGGAAGACGCAGGGCTAGCATGCGTCCATGTGGGTTTCAGGGTGACTTGTATGGGCCATCTTTGGTGTTGCGATCTGCTCGGTAGCTAGATGTTCGTGGTCGTGATGGAGATGTGAGCTGGGGGATCCGGGTCCTTGAGGGAGATGAACAGATCGATGCTCAGGCTCACAGGAAGGCCTGTCCCTGTCATGCATTGATAGATAATAATAAAAGTACCAGCATCGCTTCTTCTGGACCACCCAACCTGCTTTTGGTTTGACAACAGCTCCGGAGATGTTTCATCATCCTCCGAATGTAGAGATCCGGCGATTCTTGAGTTCGTTTGTACATCAAGCGACTTCACATTAGCGAAGTATCTGCCAGTGGGCAAGTTCAAAGTTCGCGCCATCGTGTGCAGTTGTGCCACTGATGATTGATTGTGCCCCACGACAGTGAGGGTTGGCGAAGCTGCACCAGATCTGTACCATGGTCGAGACCTCCTAATTGAGGTGTCCGCACACGATCTGCATGCGGAAGGAGGGTTGTCGCCCTATCCTGTGTTGGGCTTCCAGGTAAGCGTTAACACCTCGAAATGAAAACATGCGAAGGTTGGGAAGGCGGTGTGCGTTATGATTGAGTTTACCTAATAGCTGCCTCACAAAAACATGGTTGGGAGAGGAGTCCGAGATCCAAAAGAAAGCAACTGAAACATGGGTATGAATGAAAGCCATGTTAGAAGATAACCTGGGCAGAAGTGGATAAAATTAGTCTGAGGTGGCGTAGATGCGGTCTCGAAATTCCGGAAAGGATCCAGCTTCATATCGTCTTGAACCCAAGACCTGATATACACGCGTTCCAGAATAGGAATTGCTCATTCATGGTTATGTATGAGTAGCCTCTGTTGATCCGGCAATACGAGAGCAATACGGTGCACACGACCATGAGGCCGGAGCACGAGAAGTACATCACCTTCAGCTTCAGCAGTCGTTTCAGTCTCTCTTCCTGTATTCGATTATGATTTCCATGGGCGGTGAATCGTCAGCACGTCCGCTATAGGCACACTGATGGTACAAATAAGGTGAAGATCCAGCTGGGATGGGGCAAACCTCAGTGGCCTGCGGTAGCTAGCCATCTTAGGTGGTGGGATGTCTATTTCATCCAAGAAGTGCAGTCGATAGAGATGGATTTGCAAGTTGGTAAATAACCGGACATGTCAGAGAGCTTGAGTAACGGCGATATTGCCGGGCCGGGTTGGTTCAGTGGGATGTTTATCAATTGTCATGAGATCAACTGTCAAAAGACATGATAAGCACTTACGAGGCAGTAGCAGTTCGAGTTCTCAAACATTATTATGAAGATAGATTCAATCCATGGGTAGGAAGTATTATCAAATAGATAGTGGGGATTGCAGTAAGCAAGATTAGGTGAAAGGTCGCGACCGCGGATAGTGTACACGTGATTATCGCGACGCGACGCGACTTTACACGAGTCGCGAGTCGGATTAATTGATTACTTTGCGGCTGGCTGAGTTTGAATGCGTCCCGAGAGTAAAACGCGGGAATTTGGGTGTAATATTCTATCCTCAAGGGCTTACTCTGCCTACGATGTCCCCTTCTGCCCTCCAGCGTCGCTCTTCGAGGTCCTCAGTCCTCGGCAAGCGTTCTCACCAGTCACGCTTTGATACCGCACCGTCTCCAACAAGTGTCAAGTCACTTTCTGCCGACCTTCTTGACGACAACGATGACGCATCCACCATCGACCTAAGCCCTTGTGCTAAGCGTCCTCGCACATCCTTCACACTAACAGACCGCAATGGCAACAAAGAGAATATACCCCCATCCCGCATAGACACTCTCATCGGGTCTCCCCACGCTCTCCGACGGTCCAGCACAGAGTTTGTTACCCCAACGCACTCTCGTATGGGTATGCATTTTTTGTTATCTTCTATCCATCCTCTCTAATTTTATGCAAATACTTAGCTTTGCGTCGTCATGCTTCGACGTCGAACCTTGTGACATCGGATACGTCAACAACCTCCATCGCTCAGTTGGGATTACAGACACCCCCTCTAACCCCTTCTGTTTCTTCGCCCTTGTATATTCGGACTCGCGCACTCCTTCGTGCAACATGTAACGGCTCAGCCGAGATCGCCGGTCGTATTCCTCAGCGACAGTTCATCAGGAATTTCATATCCGAATTCATCCGTTCCCGTCCCATCACTAACGTGACGAAACCCGTCTTGTATATATCCGGCTCCCCTGGTTGTGGTAAGACCGCCTTGGTAAACTCTGTACTGGCAACATTTGAGGTTGAACTCCTCGAAAATAATGTCAAACTCGTGACCGTCAATTGCATGGCACTCAATGGCATTGAGGCTGTGTGGGAGAGAATGATAGAGGAACTGGGACTCCCAGACAAATGCAGGAGCAAGACTCGTAGCTGCGAGATTGTCGGAAAATTGCTTTCCAATCGAACTTCT
>QFDX01002402.1:0-23556 GCA_003315875.1 Lactifluus piperatus | reverse complement strand
TGAGCCATCGTAACGTGGCGCAGCCACGAGGGGTCGAAGACGCCGATCGAGAGCAACGGCGACCTGAAACAAAGTCTTATCGTGTGGCGCGAGGACGCAGATGGCTTCTGCACGGCGTGCCCAATACGAGAACTGAGTGTTAGACCAGCCCGAGAGAGCAAGTACAGCTGCACGAGTGAGGGTGACATGCCCAGCAGGACAATCAGGATAAGGATGGGTTAGGGATTTGAAAGGATTGTAAGGGTGGCTGGAAAGTATGAGGCATGGGAGATATCAGGGACGGATGAGGTCAGGTGAGGGGGGCTAAATTGAGACATACGGAACGTAGATACGCAGGACTTCCTTGACAATCTCGACTTTGACGAGGAAATCAAGGGCACAAGCACCAGAATTTCGTAGCTCGGTGTCGCCGGAGGACTTTTTGCCGCGAGATCGGGCTTTTGGACCACCGAGACGACGTTCATATAGACGAGCCGAGAAAATGCCCCACTTCTCGGAGCCGATCTGTGATTGGAGAAAAGACGCTGCATAAGGGTCCGTTTCCGGGGGCTGTGGCGCCTTGGAACGTTTTGGGAAGGCGTGCGTCTATTCATGAGATGCGCGACAATAGAGTTCAGTGAGGGGGGGGAGAGAGGAAGGAGGAGAGGATAAGGGGAAAGGGGGGACATGGGACTGACCGATACGTCGAAATTAATGACATGATTTTCGGGAAAAGATGAGGGAAGGATTGTGTGTACGACTGGACCCTTGAGGGAAGAATGGATGGAGGAGGGAGTGGGATAGTCGAGTGGGGAGCGCATATCTACAGGGGAATGGCAAGGGCTCATGAAGCTATTGACGGATATGGGGGAGAGAAGAGAGTCATGATGATCGCGTTCAGGGTGAGAGAGAAGGGAGGGTTGCGCGGAATCCGGAGAGTCATGAAGGAGATGATTACCGATGGGAATGTCAAGAATGTGTTGTAGGTCAATATCTGGGGAAGGATAAGAGAAGGTATTGCTAACAGGGACGGAAGATTGGACGGGGATATGAGAGTCGTGAAAGGAGTAAGGATAGTTAGATTGTACAGGGAAAGACATTGAGATTGGAGGAGCAGGGGAGTGATTTGGGTGAGGATTGGTAGAGTTGTTTGTAGTGGGTGTAGTGGACGGAGAAGTAGATGTAGTGAGGGGAGCGGGAAGATAGTTAGGAAAGGAAGAAGACCTGATAGCCCAGTCGAAAGAGTTTGAGGTAGAGGAATCGATGAGTTGCCTAGTCGTAGAGGGAGACATGGAAACAACTCAAAGATGATGATGATGATGATGGCTCATACAAACCAAAGACTGGCAGGGACTTGTCTCTTTGGAGGTGTTGTCGTCCAGGAATGTTAAGAAGCCCTTGGGAAGACCGTGTCTTCTCGTTCGGTAATCGGTCTGCGCCCAATTCACGCCAAACTATTGGTAATTTACCCAAACCACTTTGACTACTTTCCCCAACTCATCTATCTTCTCTCCTGTAAACTGTCAATGTCTTCTTCCCAGTTAGATCTACATCACCAGTATCAGTACGAGTATGCCCCATTCTATTGGATTTCCCCTCTCCCCCCCAAAAATGTACTCACCCCCTCTCAATTCCCCAGTCAATCCCATCCAACAACTCAACAACAACCTCTCAAAAGTCCCCTTGACCAGCAGCAGCTCAATCCCACGCCTCCAGATGATCCCCCCGATCAGTCGGATTTTCATGGCCGTCTCTCCCCCACATATCCCCTTCTTCCCCCAACTTTACCAGAAGTACCTGTCCCAGACCTCTCATTCTCCCTCTCCCTAGACTCTATCTTGGGTTCTCCCCCTACATCGTGAGTCACTTTCTTCTACCATCAATTCGTATTCTTCAATTTCGCCAAAAAAAAGTCAGCCACCATCATCCTTTCAACAGCCCCGTCCGCCGGTCGAGGACGCCCGGCAATTGGTCAAGGTGCAAAAACGTGCTAGCCTAGTCAAGAAGCGCCAAAGCATCGTGTTGAAGCTTTCGGAAGAGAATGATAAACTAAATGAGGAACTCCGTGCCATGTCGGAGCGCCTCGAGGCAGCTGAGAGGCGGCGACAGGAATTGGAGAGTGTCAGCGGGAAGCGCCAGTCCCAGTCACACGCACAAGTCGGTTAGGGAATCATCATATCCTTTATTTAACGAGATTGGCTCTCTTTGCCCCGTAATGCTCCGCTCCCCGACGTGTCGACGTAGATCATCTTTCCTATCTCTGTATACCCACCAATGTCACATACTCTTTCTCGAGCCCCCTCTAATGGATGACGTCAAGTGATTCTCACACTCACATCCAGTTTAAGAGAACCAGTCGTCTCCTCTCCTCATTAACTTTCATCGTCTTCATCGATTCAAACTCCTCACTTGTTCTCCCCACTCACCCTCACAGTAAAAGAAAAAGAAAAACTATCATCAATGGCACCTCGCTCAGGCCCAGCCAGCCGTAGGCCATCGCGCCGTGATTCAGAGGCAAATTCGAGGCGCCCATCTATCGACCCCTCCAGGTTGATACCGATGGACAAGTACGTCTACCCCTACTATCCTTTTGCTTAACCATCTCTCGGGTTGCCCTCAACGATGCGAAGCACCATCTCGCTCTGTTATCTCGCTTCCTGATTATCACCTCCAACCCCTTCCCCGTTCATTACCAACCCTCAGAATTGACAAATTTCTTTCCCTTTACCTTCCCATTCAGGGTCTTTCAAATCCCGGGCTCTGATGACTTTAATGTAGTCTTCGTCGGCGCCGGTAATATCATGTTTGGTTAGTCTTCTTCCGATCTCTTACCGAATTTTCTCTCCTTATCTCACTCCTCATATAGGCTCTGATGAGGGTCCTTGGAACCACTCCTTCCGCTTAGAGCAGTGCGTCCTTTACCGCCTTTACACCGCCTTTGATTCTTTCCTCACCCATCCTGCCCATCCTACAGTAAGCTTGGCCCCCGCCTCAAGGTTGTCGCCCTCATCGACCCCGCGATCGAACGCGCTACCGGTGTCCTCGTCAAGAAGCGCGAGACTTTTGTGCGCTCCGCATACGAAAACACGCGTGTCTTTAAGAGCCTCGATGAATATATCAAGAATATGACACCCCGCGAGCGCCCTCGCGCATTCATCGTTGGCACCCCGCCCATGTTCCGCGGTACCACGCGTCCAGGTCGGGATATTGAGCTGCAGATCTTGCGCCACTTCCCCGGTATTGCACTCTTTGTGGAGAAGCCTATTGCCACCGGGCCCGAGGACGAGATTGTGGAGGCCTTCAAGGTATCTCAAGCCATAATCGACAGCGGCGTCGTCTGTTCCGTCGGGTGAGTGAAATCCTGTCATGTTCACTGTTGTGAAATATATCCATATGTCTAGATATATGCTGCGTTATCTCAAGGCTGTCCAGATGATTAAGCAAATCATCGAGGACAACAATCTTCAGGTGATGGCAACTATCGCGCGCTATGCGTGCGCCTATGAAGCAATCGCTAAACCGGATTGGTGGAACAAATCCAAGAGGTAATGTCCTTCATCCCAGCCTGCGGCGTGGTGTGTCCCACTAAGGCAACCATTGTTATCAAAGTTGTGGTCCAGTCGTCGAGCAGGGTACGCACTTCTGCGACCTGTCGCGATATTTTGGTGGAGACGTCGACATCTCGTCTGTTATCGCCCACTCGCTTGAGTGGCATGAGAACGCCGGTCAATTATCCAAGCAGAAGATTGACGAGAGCCAGATTGCTCCCGAGAACCGTATCCCTCGCGTCACGTCTGCCGTGTGGAAATACGAAAATGGTGCTGTTGGTAGCTTTACGCATGTCGTTGCGCTGCAAGGTCACGACTACTCGTGTGAGCTCGAGGTCTACGCGGACGGATATCAGTTCAAGTATACTTCCTACTGTTTCACAGCCACTCTCGCGCTTATTTTTATTTTATGCGACAGGCTTGTCAACCCGTACGTGCAACCGATGCTGCACATCCGGCGCCCTGGCTCGGACCTTGAAGAAGTACACCGCTTCCCGGACGATGACCCATTCTTCTCTGAAATCTCCAACTTAATTGATATTGTAGAAGATATTGAAGAGGACCCGGAGAGTGCGACAATTCTCAGCTCGTATGAGGGTGCGTGTTCTTGTAGATGGCATGCGGAGTGTTAAGGATTGCCCTTGTTGACTCTAGACGCGTGCAAGACTTATGAGCTCACTTGGGCCATCCGTCGGGCTAGCGAGAAATCGCGCAAGGGTGTCTGAGCACGAGACCTCGGTAGCTGTAAGAACGCAAAACGGGGATCGTGGAATACAGGGTTGCCAAGAAGCCGACGGTCGCATATGAATTCAATCCCGCGGGTGTAAGAATGAAGACGTAGATATCGTGCCATGTTTTTTTTTTAAATCAGGCTTGGCAAATCAAGGTGTCTTCCCCTTCTCCTTTCTCTCGCGCGCCGCCTTCCCAGCCGGTTTACCGCCGCCTCCTGCGCGGAGCGAGTCTGAATCGGATCCCACATCAGAGTCACGCTTGCGCTTGCGCTTCAACTTTCCCACTTGGCGTTTGCGCAGGGTGTCAAACTCAACTTGAAGGTGTTCCTTGAGCGCAGGCATGTTCTTTGCCATCTCACCACAACGAAAACACACAAGCTCCTCTTTGAGACGTGGCTCGTACACCTCTGGCGCGAGACGCGCCATCTAATTTGGCGGCCACACAGTCGACACAAGAGTTCCGGCAAAAAAAAACAATCATCGACCAACCAAGAAGGAAGAACAAAAAAAAACATAAATGTGTAAATGCGCACACGAGTAAAATGAAACGTACCATTGCGAACTGGTTCGATAAGTTTCGCTGCTGCTGCTGCAATGAGGACGTTTTATCGTTATCATGATGATCGAAGCCATCATGGAGCAGGTCGACGAGCGGTATAAAGAACTCGGTTCGTGGAGAAAAGGAATTGTAGTGCCGTTTCGTCTTGAGTGCGGGCGCTATCAAGTCGGACGAGATGACGTGCAAATGGAGGTGTCTTGACAAAAACAAAAAAAGGGGGACGTACGCATACGCATACGCACATACCATGGTTAATAATGATGATAAGGACAAGGAGAAAGGAGGTGCTCAACTCCATCGATGGTACGGCGTGAAATCCGACCCAAATATCCCACACAAAACCGTAGCGCGCTTCCATCTCCCGCTCAATCTCGCGTCGTACACGCGCCGCTTCGTCCGCTAGCACGCGTAACGTAAAAAGACCTATTGCTTTACGCGCGTCGTCATTGTTGTTGGTGTTGGTGTTGGTGGCGCGAAGGAGCGTGCGCAGGTCCGTCAAGTCTGTTGCTGATGCTGTTGTCAACTCGCTCGCGTCATCACCATCTGCCTCATCGCGATCTTCGGGAGAGGTAGTAGCAGTAGTAGTAGTAGCAGCAGCAGCAGTGACAGGGGCTCCGACGACGCGAAGACGGGGCAAAATGAGAAAATGAAAGAGCGCCTTTGGATAAGCGTCAAAGATAGTGAGGGTGTGGCGTGTATGGGAAAAGTAGACTGTGGGCGGGAGGAGCTTGATTAGAGACGCGTCGTCTAGTTTTGCGTAAGTGCGTAGGATTTTGAGTTGTGGTTGTAGTGGTCGGGATGATGATGACATTACTCTCGATCGCGTACAAGTTGTACTGTGATTTAAAACTTGGGAGAAAAGGGGTGGCTTCGCTTGTTGTTGGGCCAAGCGACGACGTGATGCTGGTCCAGCTGTATGCAATCTACTGTACATACAAAGAAAAGTAGTGGCAAACCCGTGACGTTGCTTGTATATTATAAGTTAGTGTGTATATAATGAGTGGTGGTAGAGGGTGAGGGGGGTGCAATAGCAAAGTTAATATCTAATCGCAGCTCCCGTCCTTGGGTCCATCCTTCCATCGCTCGTCAACCCGCGCACAATCAAAAGTTGGTTTTCCAAGCATGGCATTTACCTCGTTATGCGTCGCACATAGCCACGCCGCGAGCGAGGCGCGCGAACGGACGTCAGGCGGGCGACGCTGAATGCGTGTACCGAGGTCGCTAGCGCAGTGGGAGCAAGGGTAGAGCTGTGGCAGTGCATGGAGGAGTTGTAACATGTGCGCGCGTTGTGTCGGTGTTGGCGATTCGGGGTAATATGCTGCGGTGGTGTGCAAGAACGTCCACGTTGCACGTCCGAGCGACTCAACGTCCGGAGGGCAATGAACCGGTCGAGTATATTCGCTTCCGCTTCCCGCAGCTATAGCCGCAGAGGCAGTCGCAGAGGCGATGGCATTTGCGGCATCATCACCCTTGTTGCTCGTCGTCTTCAATGTCGGCGGCTTCCAGTTGCGGAAGGAAGTACAGATCTTGCAGGGTTTCCCATCGGGTCCAAGTACTATACCTGGAGGCAGAGTTGGACGTGCAGTGGAGCTTTGGGACGGGGTGGTGTTGCTGCTCATCGTGGCCAGCCAGTAAGCGGTGATCCGGGGCCAGGCGATTGGCCGAGTCCTGCGTTTTATGTAAAGAAGTTATGGGTACAAAGTTGCTCAAAAACTTGATTTATTTACAGTTTATGGATTATAAAAAAAAAGTCAAACTTGGGGAGAAAAGAAAAGCGGGTTTCCCCTAAAACGTTCGAGGTTTAGGTTATGTATCGATGCGACCGTAATACGACTTGCAACAAGTCCATCCGACAGACTCAACAATCTAAGAGCGGCGCGCCAGCAGCTCCCGAAGTTCTTCGCTCAGTTCCGGGAGCCCGACTTGTGGAGGTAGCGTCGCCCCTCCCTTCCGATGTCGGAGACCATTTGGTGCCGAGGCATTTTGCTCGGCGCGGCGGCGGTCCATGTCTGCGACAAGTTGTTGGAAGGAGAGGAAGAGGACTTCAGCCTGAGCGAGCGTGGTATCGAGTTCGATGGTCATGCTTAGCTCATTACAATACTGATATGATCCCTCAAATCAGCCTTGGGAACAGACGAGGAGGGGGGAATGGATATGTACCTTCAAGATCTCGTCAAATTCAACGAGATACCGTAAGATGACCTCGCGATGTGACTCGAGCACCGCGAGTGCCACAAAAAGGACCATTGAATTCGTGTAGTAGTCCGTCCATAGGACTTCCCATAAACGCAAAACGTCTTCAAACGGAAACTCACGCTTAAAGGCAATGAGGATCCAGCTGTCCAGGACTTAATCAGCGACAAGGTGATGCCGCAGTTGAAGGGACCCACCGGAAGCAGAAAAACAAGTTGAGCCCTTCCGTCTTCTCAAAATGACGATATAGCTCAGGGTCCATGACTCGCAATAGTTGCTGAAGCGTCGACAGCTGCTTCTTCATCCCACTTTGGTCACGAAGGAAATTCTGTTTCTGGAATAAATGCACATCTCGTTGGTCGCGCTCAAGCAAATCGCGGGTGTCATTACATACCATTCGGTTCATCACCTCCACTAATAACCAGAACGTAAGAGGCTCGTCCGAACCAGCAACAACATACAAGGGTGCACAGAGATCCGACATTCCCTGCACATACCCTTCGCAACGTAACCGTCAGTGCTGTCACTCTCCCCCGGAAGCAACGAGAAGAACGACATACCCAGTTGCTTCTCATAAAAGTTGTACGTCAGTAAAATAGAAGCCAGCCGGTCTATATGCTCATTGGATGGTGACTGCGCGCCAACCTCATTTGACGTCGGAGAGATCGTGGAATAACGTCGGAGTTGCTCCTTCTCGGGGTCAAGAGACGTGTCAGTCGACTCCTGATTGGCAAAGAGGGGATGGGTCCGATCTGTTCGCCGGCAGTCAACGTCTATGCGATGTCGCTCCTGTTACAGAAGTTCGGTCATGGGCTAAACATGACACAAAAGATGCCGAATCACCTCAACAACGTCCTGCCGGTCAAAGACTTCTGGCTTGCCGAACCATTCCTCCTTAATCTCATGATACAGTTTCCTAGCAGTCTTTGTCATTCAAAGAAGGGTGGAGTGCCCAAAGTTACCCACATTTTAGCTTCCCAGAGTCTTTGCCGCTCCTCTTCCGTAACGTCCCATGCGTACACGCCAAGAAGATATGGCCATAGCTTCCTTCTCGCATCATACTTGTCGCTCACTCCCCTTCTGAATATTTCCATACGCAGCTCCTCCATTGAGATAGTTGGACGACCATCTGGGGCGAACCACTCGCCAAACACCTCCACACCGACAGGGTTCTTCGGGTTTCTTGAAGACTTTGGTGTCGGAAGGTTCGCGGTCGAATGCAAGAGCTCAAAGATACCAAGTTCGCCCGTCTCCTCTGTCGTAGATGCCACCGCACTGGCGGGTATCGCCTGTGCCTCACGTCGCCTCGCGCGCTCACCTTCCTCCGCGACGATGCGCGCCCAGCGGGCGAGATACACGCGTGCACTCTCAAACTCTCCAACACCACCCTTCTCCACCCAGCTGCCCCACTCGAGGTCGCCATTAGCATTCACAAGGGACTTGACAGGATCCGGAAGGTGTGGCACAATTGGCTTCGCGAGCGGATGCGAGAGAATGTTCTGTGCGGCATGTCGGGTGGCTCGCGTAATGTTAGCAAAGGACTGCAGAAGCGCGGTGCGAGCCTGCGATGAGGGGCCTGCTGTAGAGGGTAACATGGGCATTGAACGGTGTAGAACGGACGAATACTGTGAATACGGATTCGGGGGAGTGCTACTACCAGATAGGGGGCGCGGTCGACGATGTACCGGTACGGGTGAATGAGAGTTGGCGTAGGTCGACCGAGCAAGTATCTCATCGACCACATCATCAGAGAACAGTTGAGTTGAATGGGCCTCAATGTCCGATTTGGAGGGATCGACGAGATACAAAGTAGACTGGAGATTGGAACGGAGAAGAGAGGCATAGGAACGTAATCGCGTGAGGAGGTCCTCTCCACCCCACGATGTTATGGGCCTTCCGGTAGCGGCCTGTCCCGCAAGAGATGGCGGAGGGGGATAAGTCGTTGACTCACTGGATGACGATGATGACTTTGATGGTAAGGTGAAAGAATGCGATTCGTCATCGTGGAAGTAGAGGGTCGGAAGGGTCGAGCCACTGGAGAGGTTGATGCCAATGGAACCATCTAAGTATGTGTGCGTCTAGTACAGGAGGGACAGTACGGGAGAAAAGGCTTACACCAAGAAGATAGCGACGGTGGTTGGACAATGAGCGAATATATTGCGACTAATGGCACAGAAAAGGCGTAGTCTGCTCTCGCTGTTGGCAAATCAATCAAGACACCATCTACGACACTCCACTCTCAACAATGAAAGCCAATGAAGATATGTCGTCCGGGCGTACCTTCATCCTCGTCACCAACCGGTGGTCGTTCTTCTGTCTTTAAGAATTTATCCCATTCCTCTTGACCCTTCTCTGTCAAAAGGCTTTCTGGTATCCACGCCAGGAGATAGGTTGAAATGAGCGCCTCCTTTGTGTTGCTCAGTGAGCTGTACAATTCGAAGAGAAACAATGCTATGCGCACGCGTTTTACGATGGCCACGAATCCAGGGATATTGTCCCGGGCGTATACGGTCGGGTTGACGTAGACTTTGGACTTCGCATAGATCAACCTGTACTTTGCGTCATCTTCACTTCCACCCTGGGCAGGTGTTTCTACGAGCTCTTGATGTATCTCGACCATCGAGTCAGACTAGTGAAGAATATCAAGTGAGAAGTTCCACGATGCCACGTATTTAGACGCTTTAACACAGATGAGGTCGAGAGTGTGCTGCTGCTTGGTGAACTGCGGTTTAAGACTACCTCGCTAATAAGCGCAGCTCAGTTCAATTTGGTCATCTACCGCAGCTGCTTTCCCCATCCGTTCCCCCAGCCTCGTGACCGTGACTCACACAGGCAACTGTGCATGGTTTGCAGAAAAGCCAATGAAATATAGCTGCTATTACAGAACACGACTACATGCGCCCCGACTCGGAGGGAAAGCGAAGGAATTATTTTGAATAGCTCCACACATTACGCAGCACTACATAAAAAGTCGCAAGCCAAAGGCACAATACGATCAGCGAATTGCAACTTCACCAAAGACGAGCGAATATAATTTCGCACTTACGTCCTGCTTTTGTAGCCAACCGGTTCAACGAGTCGTCGCTCTCGCCTTGGGAGCGCACTTGGCCGCTGAGTGCGAATGAAGTTGACGTAGGGAGTGCACGACCATTGGCGTCCACGTCAGCAATCACAATTTGCACTGATGCATGGTCCTTCGAGGTGATGAGGCGGTCTTGCATTCATGCGACATCAGCCTACAATCGTATTGATATTCCCTTGGGATGGTGAAACTCACTGGTCGCTGCACACTTGCGGGGCACGTAAAGGTCGACAAGGAGGCCCTTGGTGAAGATATATAACATCAGCACATCTCAGCGGTCAGTATTATCTTCCCGTAACGTACTTGATCGTTTTCCATGACGAATTTGTGGTGGTGTCGAAGTGATTGTGAGGTGTTCTCAGAGGTGAATGGCCGTGGGATTTCCCGGAACTGTATAGTTGTGGCGCACCGACCTCAATCCGGATCGTCCACAACCGACACACCTTGACTACAGCAGCTAGAAATATTGTGTACATAAGAGAGGAATAAATGTGTTGTATCATCGGTTCTATTATATTACTTCCCATGAACGGTCTTTCGAATCTGTTGCTCTCAGAGTTTGTGTCTTCACCCCTTCAAGTTCTGCTGTAGCAGAGAACTTGAATGCAAAAGTAGCTGGCGGCGTCATACTTCACACAGTGACTCGGACCCATTGCCATGGATTCAGCACAGTTAACTGTGGATATTAGTACAGGTAACTAGGTTTGCATAGATACAATGTATACTTTCAAGACGTCCTTACCTTCTTCCCCCACCGATCCCACCAGACGCTTTTACGTCGGCGCTTTCCAGACCACACCCACCCGACTGACCGCGGACATGACTGCATGCAGACCAGATGCCGCAATGTCCGTATCAGAAACAACTCCCCACCCAGACGTTTTGCGTATCCGTTCGCCCACTGTAACTTCGTACACGAGTTCGACGTAGCTTGCAGCGCCGACTTCTGTGCCCTGCCCGAGGGCGTGCTCAGAATACTCGCGAATTGCGAGTCGCCCGGCAATAACTTGATGCAGGCATGCTAGCAGTGCTGATAAAGGACCGTTCCCGACACCCTGGATGCTTTTCACTTTGTCCTCGAGTACAAACTCGCCAGAGAGACGCTTTCCACCCTTCACGCGGTCAAGCTCGAACGACTTGAGTGACAATTGCCCGGGTAGGGCGTCATACCCGTATGACTCCTTAAACAGCGTGCTCAGCGCATCATGTGAAATAATCCCACCCGAATTCACGGCAGCACGCTGTACGACTTCGAAGAACGCGGCCTGTAAGCGTCGCGGTAGTTCCAAACCAAGCGAATTGAGGATGGCGGATGCGACGGTAGATTGGCCAGATCGCGCGTTGAACCCGACGGAGAGCTTGAGTTCCGGCAGTGGACGATCCCCGATGTGCGAGTTAGCCGCAGAAAGTACGGCACGTAGACCAGAGCCCGTGATATCGTGGTCAACGCCAACACCCCACCAAGAGCGCGCGGACTTGCGGTCATTCGCAGGGACAAGCTCGATATAGGATGCTGCGCGCGAGTTTTGCATGTCAGCCTCTGTGTCGATGGAGTGTTCGGTATATTCGCGCAAGGCGAGGTCGATCTCGAGATGCGTCCGCAAGGCATTCAGCAGGGCAGAGATGGGTCCATTGCCGTCACCGCGGATGACGCGCAGTATGCCATCGATCGAGATAGTCCCGTCAAACTGGCGAATATCCTCTCCTTCATCATCCACGTCTGGGTTTGGCGCCGAAGAGACTTTAAAGGAGCGCAGCGCGAGACGACCTTCATGGTTCCCGCTTCCAAAATGGTACGTCTCGCGGAAAATAGTGGTGATATCATCTACGGTCATTTCACGAGCCTCGCGGTCTGCAACGGACTGAACAACCTGGTAGAAAGCGACCTGCAACTTGCGTGGGAGGTCTAGATGTAGATGCTGCTTGACGAGATAGGCAATTCCACCTTTGCCCGACTGTGAGTTGACGCGGATGACCGCCTCGTAAGTTTGACCTAGATCCGCTGGGTCGATGGGCAGGTATGGCATTTCCCAGATCTCGTTTTCTCCCTGCGAGCGCGCAAGGGCATGCCGTTTCGCTTGGTCCTCGAAGCCTTTCTTGACGGCGTCTTGATGAGAACCGGAAAAGGCTGTGAAGACCAACTCCCCTGCGTAAGGATGCCGAGGATGGACAGGCAGATCGTTGCACTGAGTGACGATGTCGATAACGCGTTGAATATCGCCGAAGTCGACATTGGGGTGGATACCTTGCGTGTAATAGTTCAGAGCGAGATTGACGAGGTCGACGTTTCCCGTACGCTCCCCGTTTCCGAAAAGGCAGCCTTCCACGCGATCTGCACCAGCAAGGATGCCAAGCTCCGCGGCAGCAATTCCAGTCCCTGTGAGTAGAGTTATGAAATATTCAAAGTCAACGGATCCCATCGCCAACCTCTGTCGTTGTGAGGATGCAAGCTGATGAGAATCTTCTCTCGCTCTGATATATGGGTGTGGAAATATTCCACCTACATCCAAACACGTCAGCATAATCATAATGCATGTAGTAACCCAGTAAGCGCGTACCAGATCGGCAAAATGATTCGGAGGTGCAATTTCAACCGTAGCGGGTAGATTGAATATGATTTTGCTTAGCGTCTCAGTACCCGCTTTTCCCCAGGCTTGCTTAACCGCGTCGCAGATCTCTACAGCAAACTCGGGTTCCGTTTGAGAGAATGTCTCTGGGCTGTACTCATATCTGAAGACGGTCCCGTGCTTTTCTGTACACTCTTTGGTGAGACGACGAACGAGATTGGTGTGCTTCACCGCGAGCTGAATGGTCTCTTGTTTGGAATTTTTGAAGACGACGTTCCTAAACAAAGGCGATGTGGCATTATACATATGAATGATAGCATTTTTGCTGCCCGCAACGGAGTCTACAGTCCGTCTGATCAGGTCCTCCCGCGCAGGCGTCAAAACCTATGAGATATCATGGGCTTTGTCGTTCACGTTAGAGAGAAACAGAACTCAACCTGGACCCATACGTCGTCCGGAATTTTATTATTTTCTATGAGGCCGCGCACAAAATTATAATCTGTATCGCTAGCCGCGGGGTATGCGACTTCGATCTCCTTGTAACCACACTCGACGAGCAATTCAAAGAAGGTGGTCTTTTGCTCGATAGTCATGGGGTTTGCAAGGGCCTGATTTCCATCACGAAGGTCTGTAGAGAGCCAAATTGGAGGCACAGTAGACCTTCTGGTCGGCCATTGGCGATTTGGTAGATGGAGGGGAGTGTATGGTTTGTACTTTTGGGAGGGGTCAATGCTAGATACCGCCAGTCAGTTGATACGTCCTTTGCAAGAACAAAAGCTGAAAAATCTGACAGCATGCATGGCATAGTGAATTGGTGCTGATGGTCACAGGACAAGACAAGGAATGAGTCAATTTACAAGAAAAATTTGAAATGTATATGATGTTATGCCCTAGAGTGAGGTTAGGATTCATATCATCATCCTCGACACAATCAATGGCTATGGCTGGTGGAAATCTCATCGTTTCTTTCAAGGCATCTCCATTCCCGTATGCTGCAGTTGCGATAGCATCCTACACTAAAAAGGCCCAAATCGACTACGACGAGTCGACCTCTGGATTGATTTTCACACATGAGGGTACTCGAATCACTGCTGAGGACGATGTTGTAAAGGCCCTCGCCAAGGCTGGAGGTCTTGCAGAGGACAGCGTCAAGGTGTGCACTGTGCACATTGTCGACCACTGTGAGGACTGTCTGACTGCTTCGGCTTAGACCCCAGCATACTTCACTCTAGCCCAATCACTTGCTACAACCACAGCCATACCTGAGATCGTAACATCTCTTGATTCGTTGGACGATCACTTGGCATATCGCACGTTCCTTGTAGGTCATGATATTACTGCAGCCGATTGGGTTGTATGGGGTGTTCTCAAAGGCATGTAGGTTTACACTGCATTCTGAGGGCCAACTAATCACTTCGTGTGTAGGCCACTTAAAACTCCTTGGTCTTCTGAAAACCGGCCGGCATCAACACCTTTTGCGATGGTTCAATCATCTCGAATCCCTCGAGTCGACGCAAGGAGCACTGGCTGGTTTAGCTGAGGCGAAAGCTTCCAAGGCCCGTGTAAATCAAAAGACGGCATCTTCCTTCGCGATGGGCCTCCAAAATGCCAAGGAAGGCGAGGTCGTCACTCGCCTCCCTCCTGAGCCAAGCGGCTACCTTCACATAGGTCACGCTAAAGCAGCCATTCTCAACGAATATTTCGCCAAGATGTATCATGGAAAGATGATTGTTCGGTTCGACGATACGAATCCGTCGAAGGAACGCGTACGTGATGTTCCCCTCGATTGTCACGGAATTTTATTCATACTTCTTCGCTTCAAGTCCGAGTTTGAAGACACGATTCTCGAAGATCTTGAACTTCTAAACATCAAACCTGACAAAATCTCACACACATCCGATTTCTTCGACCAGATCTACGAACTCGCAATAAAGATCATCAAAACCGGGAAGGCATATGCCGATGATACCGAGCAAGCCCAGGTGGGATCGCATCGGCCGTCATGATTAGCTTCCGTGCTAACAAATTCATAGATGCGGGAGGAGCGTGGCCAAGGGATCGCATCGAGACGTCGAGATGCAACGGTAGAAGAGAACTTGTCCCACTTTGAGGAGATGACAAAAGGCACCGAGGATGGCGTGCGATGGTGTCTCCGAGCAAAAATGAGCGTTGACAACCCCAACAAGGCTATGCGTGACCCCGTTATCTACCGTTGCAACCTTGACCCACATCACCGTACAGGGTACGATTTTTTTTTCGATTTGGGCATTTCCCGCAACTTTTATTGCCCCTTAGGTCGAAATGGAAGGTGTATCCTACCTACGACTTTGCATGCCCCGTTGTGGACTCGCTGGAAGGTGTGACCCATGCCCTCCGTACGATCGAATACCGAGATCGCAATCCTCAATACCACTGGGTAATCGAGGCTCTTGGCCTTCGTCCCGTCAATATATGGGATTTCAGCCGCCTCAACTTCGTCTACACGCTTCTATCCAAACGCAAGCTGCGTTGGTTCGTCGACCAGGGTCTTGTCAGTGGTTGGGACGATCCGCGTTTCCCCACCGTACGCGGCATCCGGCGTCGCGGGCTGACTGTCGAGGCACTTACCCAATTTATGCTGTCGCAAGGCCCGAGCCAAGCGATCGTATCACTCGAGTGGGATTCCATCTGGGCATCGAACAAGAAGATCATCGATCCGATTGCGCCGCGATTCTGGTCAGTTCTGAAAGCAAAGACGTGAGCACGGAGGCTTAATTTTCCTCGTCGGTCTTAGCGCGCTGAAATACCATTTCCAGTGTCCCAGTAACCATCCAAGATGGGCCCCCCGAACCAGTGGTCAAAACATTGCTTAAGCACAAGAAGAACCCTGACGTTGGCGAAAAGAAGACTGTATACTCCTCAAACATTTTGATCGATCAGGAGGATGCCTTGTCATTCGAGGATAACGAAGAGGCACGCTTGTTATTTATCTACGCACGGCCGTCACTCACGAAGGGATCAGATCACCCTCATGGACTGGGGCAATGCCATCGTACGATCCAAGACGGTCGACGGCACCGGCACGATCACTGGTCTCACCATGGAACTCAACCCCGACGGCGACTTCAAAAAGACGAAGAAGATCACCTGGTTAGCGCAGTCGACGCAAGCTCACCCGCTCGTCGACGCGACGCTGATCGACTACGACTACCTGATCACAAAGAAGAAGCTCGAGGAATCGGACGACTTGAAGGACTTTGTCACTCCGGTGACCGAATTCCGCCAAGACGCGCTCACGGACGCCAACGTGCGCGAGCTCAAGCGGGGGGACATCATCCAGTTTGAGCGTCGTGGGTACTACATCCTTGATGGCGTCGTGGACAGGACCGGCGCGCAGAGGACGTGGGAGTTCATTCGCATCCCGGACGGACGTGCTGCGGGTCTTGCGAGCAAAGCGGCGGGCACAGAAGGCAAAGATGTTGCTGCTGGTGTTGTCCCTACCGCTGTTAGTGCTGGTCGCACGACTGGGAGCGTCATGCCGGTGCACACGAAGATGTACAAGGTCGACATGGTTGTCGGGGCTGACGAACCTGACATTTCAAATGCCACCAAGATGTACAAGGTTGAAAGTGTGTATGATATATGATCCCTCGGTAATGCCGTGCATGGAAATGTAGACAAACAAGAGAATTGTAGCCGTAGATGGACCTACGTATTGTTACCCAGCAGCATGATATATTCACTCTTGAACATGCTTTTGCAAGGGGTCGAATTCTGTCTTTACACACAAAAAAAATTGTTTGATTTGACAACTGTAATATGCAATGTAGGATGTGGCAGAAGCAGGAGATATGTGATGTGCGATTGAATAACGTCTCGCGCTGCAGGCACAAGACAGGAATATACAAATGGAGACGAGAATTTTTCAAAAGCGGGAGGGCAAAGTCAACCAAAAGCAACATGCGTGCACAAGCAGCACGATCGAGCATAAATAAGAATGCGTTGCACTATTTTACTTGTAAACACAGATAAGCTCCTCGAGCTCGGTCACGACCTCAGTCATGGTGGGCCGATCTTGATGTTCCTGCGCCCACATGCGCTCTACAAGATCCACTATTTCTGGACACCACTGCTTACGCAGTCCAGACATGGTAGGTCTGAAATGGTGGTTCGTAAGTACATACAAGGTTGGGGGGGGAGGGACATATCGACGCACCGTTGACGTTTTGATCCAACAGCCTCGTATATAGCATGTTCATTCATGCCCTGGATGCAAAGTCATTAATAACGTCTAGAGTGCTAGCTTGCTAGGGAGGACTCACTTCCCACGGGTACTTCTTGTTCGGCAGGTGCCACTGCAGCATCTCCCAGTACACCGCGCCACACGCAAATACGTCGACTTTATGATTATATTTGGGGTGTGGATGCCACAGCTCAGGCGCCTGCCAGTTAACAGTACCAACAAGGCTGCGGACCATGGAGCGCGTGCTCTGTTTCACCTTGGCCAAACCAAAGTCGGCGATCTTGGCAACGCCTTTCGAAGTGATGAGGATGTTTGAGGATTTGCAGTCACGGTGAATGACGGAGGGCTTTCGTTGATGCAAATACTCGAGACCCCGTGCGACATCAAGCATGATAGATAGCTATGATTAAGTCTTAGTGCTTGGAAAGCCGGAGAGCCAGCGGGACGTACAACACGGTAAAGAGATGGTGCAGGTACATTCCGCACATAGTCGAACAGGTCTCCGTTGGAACAGAGCTCGCTGACGATCATCACAGGGGTGACGCGTGTGTCTTCCGGGATACTCACACCGAGCTACCGATCGGACACCTCCTGTTAGCCGAGCCATGGTATGTGCATGGCAGCAATGAACACGCACAAAACGGACGATATTGGGGTGGTTGAAGCCCCCTAAAAGTTTCAACTCCTTAATATCCACTGCGATATGAACAGTCAGCACTCGACGACATAATGGGCCCGAGACTACGTACTTCCAGTGAGATGCCCGCGGAACTCAGCAATCGCAACTTTACGGCCCTTGAATTTGCCAACAAACACATCCTTGAAGCCGCCGCTCCCAATCTTTTCGAGTTTCATAAGCTTATCAGGAGGAATTTCACGATCCTCGAGACCCAGGCTTTCTAAATCAAGTTCAAGCTCTTCTTCCCTCTCCCTCTGTGTGGATGACAAAGGGGGCGTGCGAGGCTCATCCAAATGGATATGTGGGCGAAGAAGGACAGGTGGAGTGCTGCTCGTGCTTTTGCTGACCCCTCGGCGGCGTGTCCGCACAGTCGAAGGAGGGCGGACAGTGCCTGCAGATGACGGAGATGATGCCTCAGACTGGCGATCTCGCCACTGGAGGAGTGCCTCCGCGAGCTGAGGCTTTGTACCTTCGACATCGAGGTCACGACTTTCACACAGCCGTACGAGGTCATCCCGACGTAGGCGCACGAGGCTCTTCGCTGTTGCGATGGTGAGATCGACTGTATTTACAATCAGACCGGCCCTTGAAAAGGGGAATATTGCTCACCGTCTTCCATCGCTTCATCGGTAAAGTCATCGTGCGAGCTCTCATCAGATTCATCATCATCCTCAGCTTCAAGGTCGATATCTTCGTCAATGAAGCCTCCTTCTTGGGCGGATTCGTCGCTACTTTCTCGCTCATCGACAGGTTCGAGACCTTCCTCCTCACCGACGATCTTCCCATTACGAAGTTTCCGCGGTTCTACGAGCGTCACATCGTCCTCTTCATCAGCATCAGCGCTTTCCTCTTCTTCGGCCATATCAACGGATGCAGCATCATCTTCTGTCGCGTCCTCGACTATTTCTATTTCTTCCTCTTCCTCGTCATCTCCATCGTCGCTCTCGTCTGGTGGGGTATGAGTCTGGATCCTCCGTGGTCTCAACCTATGCTTGACTGGAGTGCGATCGATTATCACTGCGGGTGGAGTTGAATCTCGCGATGAGATGAGCTCATCTACATCTTCATCGGCGTGGTCACTGCTGTCATCCTTATTGTCGACCTTATTCTTGCCCTTGCGCTTTGGTGGGGTCCGGGTTGTCCTCTCACCCTGACTGCGCAATCGCCGTGGCGAGGGGTTTTGTGGAGAACGCCCAGATTGAGTGTCTGATAACTCGGTGAGGTCGCTGAGGTTCTCGACGTTGGCTATTTCGACCTCCTCGCTGAACTCGACCTGTTTTGTCTTGCCTCTCGACCTGGTGGGTCGAGAACAAGAGGCTACAGGGATATCATCACCAGAGATCTTACGAGATCGTAGACGTGTTGCTGGCGGAGAGGGAAGAGAACCAGATGCTATTGAGGTTGTTGGTGAGGAACGAAGAGAGGCTGCCCTACGCCTGGTTATAGGTTATACTGGGTCAGATAACGCACGTGACCATTAACTTATGGAATACCTCGTCTCAATTTGGCGATTGCCTGTTGATAAAGAGGTGTGACCGAGGGAGAGGCTACGGCTTTGGAGGGCTGGAGGCGCAGGCCGGATTGGGATGTGACCTACATCATGCACGGTCACATGCCTTCGTAAGCCCGTGGGATGTGGCCCGTGACGGCTGCCAGCGTCTGTCTCTTCCCCGCCGGCAATGTTGCCGTCGTCAGATGAACACTCGCTCGAGTTGGCGCTGTGACGTCCATAAGGTGAGGATGGGGGTAATTCCCCAACTTCGTCACGGGCAGAGGTAATTGCGTCTACAATTTCCTGCTTCGTGAGGGTCTCAGGGTCCTCGGACAGCCCTGCAGATCGGTGCAACTCTTGAAGACGTCCTTTCCTTAGCCGGAGGAGTTCGCGGATAGGTGCTTGGTTGACAAAGTAGTCTACAGCTAAAAGGGTGCATCAGACAGCTATTATGGAGGGGAAAAAAAGATAACCTACATGAGTCCCAATCGCTGGCATCCCCGTCACTGGAGCTGTCTGAATCCGGACACCGTGTGTGTGCATCAACCTCCATCGCTGTTCCGACCTCCTCATCACTCGTCTCCCCATGTTGAGTGGAGGATCTCCTGCGCTTATATGCAGTAATACCGCAGCGAGATCCTCGCGAGACATTGTTCATGTTCTCGTTCCCGCTAGCCACACGTTTGCGCTTAGCGCCGACCTTCACGTGATCCGAACTACTGGAAACTCGCATGACAAGTTTGTCTGCAAGAGCGAGACGTGACGGGAGACGACGAAGATTGAATTGAAGGGGGGCGAGGACAGGACGCGACTCTGAGGATGACGGGGACGTAGACGCGCTGGACGGGAGATTGACGTTTCGTAGGGAGCGAAGGATGGAGAATACGCGTCTGTGTGAAGAGGACGAATGACGGGGTTTGGAATAAATTTGGGGATGAGCCGAAGAACTAGTGGTGGTATTTGTCGCGGTTGATTGAAGTCTTGAGTGCGAGCCGCGACGCTGAGCCATGCCAACTAGTCCGACGACGAGGGGGGAGGGTTGTTTTTTTAATGAGCGAGATACTCCAGGATGTAAAACCGAGGATGAGAATTACTGCGTTGAAGCAGGGGATGAGTTGGCTTGTTCGCCGGATGAGTAAAGAGTATAATGATCACGCCTTCCCTTGCATGTACCGCCACTTCTCAAGGGCGGGGATGAACGCCAGCCAAAGATACACAAATAATGTTTCTCCGTGACATGTGACACACGTGCACGTGATCGCAGGCATTCGCGTTACACGCGTATCACAAATTGTGCTCACTTGTTTTCGACCATAACAGAATACTTTTCCACCATAGAGCGCGTCTATCAACCATCTACTGGTACCAAAGACCTACATCAGGCGTCGCAGGACTGTCATCACAAATGTTCGCCAGAGACAAGTCGTAGAAATTATGTGGGCCAGACGCGTTCCTATCGATCTGCATACACAGTGAAACCTTGAGTTGGGTTACCTCACTCTTCAATTGCTGCGAGAGTATCACTGTCATATAAGTCGTCCATAGGTCATTGCTATTTCCCTCCATCTCACCTATCCTAGCCAGCCATCAGAATTAATAGTACCAACACGGATAGGAGGCTGTTTGGGTGGCGACGCGGCGCTCACTTGAGGACCTCATCCCATCCTTGATCCTGGTTCCTGTCTGACTTGTTTTCCAAAAGCTTCGCTGCAGCGCCTCTGGGGAACTACGATCTTCCTTTCATCTTAACTGCGTTCAAATTGGTCATCAACTCCGTCCGGCGTCTGCATCCGGGATGGGGTCACACTTCCTCGCATGAATTACACTCCGCACATCTGGTTGAGATGATTGGTGTCTATCATATTTCGCGTCTTTCACAAATATTTTAACTAATGAGCGGAAGAGTCTCATGCTTGATTATGGATATCTTGTGAAGCAATGTATTTAAAATGTGCATTCACGACATTGACGACCACCTAGTCCCATTCAGACAATTAGATCCAACTTCTGTGTCGTTAGTTCCAAACCTTGCCGGTTTCAGCAGCACCTGGAGCATGGCTGTCTGATGTGGTGTTATGTGATTTGATGTACGATAAAGCGCGTTCAATGAATAAACATGTCTTTATGCGAAGAATAAAACGAAAGCGAGCTGAAATGCTGCTGGTCACGACCACGTGATTAATTTACCACCCTCTTCTCATCGAGACACCCGACGCGTCTCTTCGTTATACACTCGCAACCACTACGATGGCCGATGCCCAAGTCGAAACTTTTAGACAAACTGGTATCTTACAGATGCCAGAAGCCATGGACGCAGATGTTGCTCTTCCCAGCTTCGTCCCGAATGGCCTTCTTGGAACTCACTTGACCAAACTGCCGTCGTCATCTATCTCGGACACGTTGCTGCACTCTACTTCGGTGACCCCAACATCGGCATTCACACATAACGGATTGCTTGATTCTGAAAGAGCAGAAACAGGTGCGCTTTCCATGTAATTTCTCTATTAATGGTGCTTGAATCGGAACAGGCAATGAGTCTATCACTAACGATCTTCCACCGCACTCTCAAGGTGACGCTTAATCACTTTAAAACGGCCCTTCCGATTCACACGTCTCTAGATGATGAATTGCCAGATATTTCTGACCTTCTTCGACGCTATCCTCCACCGCATGCAAGCGCGGAAAGCTCAGCTACAACGTCAAATGCCCCGATAATTTTGTCTCGCCCGTCTCTTCGCTCGAGCACGTTTGACGGGAAGACCGTGTTTCTAAGGAGAAAGTCGCGCACAATCGGGGCCCCGGTACGCGTCCCCAAACATAACACAGGCGCTGAATCTTAGCTCACGACCCGCAATAGCATCGAGCAACAGCATCTGTGAAGCATATGAGAAACCTCTTAGACGTTCCTATTCACCGCCTTATGGACGAGCTTTCTGCAACCACTGCCCAGCGGCTCATGTGTTCAGACAACGATCCGTCCGCATCGTCCGGTCCTTGCTCTTCGAGGACAGAAGAGACTCTCTGGGTTGACCGCTATCGTCCCAAACGCTTCACAGATCTCTTAGGAGATGAGCGTGTACACCGCGAAGTACTCGCGTGGGTAAAGCAGTGGGACGTTTGTGTGTTTGGTAAGGGGAAAGGGAAAAAGCGCGCAAGAGACGGTGAAAGATTTGGGGCTTTAGAAGATGAGTTGTGCAGACCAACAGAAAAGGTGCGCCCTTTTTGAGGCAACAGTATCTGCTCAGATTTTAATTTTTGTAGATATTGCTGTTGTCTGGCCCGCCCGGGCTTGGAAAAACAACACTTGCCCATGTCGTTGCTACGCAAGCAGGTTACAATGTCTTCGAAGTCAATGCCAGGTTGGTCGTCCCTTCCTGAGTTTATCCTTGCTCTGAGAAGCTTTCCAGTGATGCACGATCGGGTCAGGTTGTGGACGATCGAATACGTCCGGCGCTGGAATCGGGCTATGCGGTCGGAAGCTCAAAGCCTGTCCTCGTTGTGATTGATGAGATTGACGGGGCAACTGGAGACAATGTGCGTTCTGGATTCCTCGTGCCTAAAATCACTCATGGAGTCACCTCTATCCAGGCTTACGGATTTATCAATAAACTTGTGCAACTCACCTACGAGAAATCGCGTGGCAAGAAAAAGGTGGATAAAGGCAAGCAATGCCTTCGACGGCCAATTATCTGTATATGCAACGATCTATATGCGTCATCATTGGCTAAGCTGCGACCTCTGGCACGCGTGATTCGCTTCACGCGTCCGGCCGATATACATGTTGTCAAACGGCTGAGGGATATATGTGATACTGAAGGTCTCAGAGCTGATTCCAGAGCGCTGAGCACGCTCGTTGGGATATCCCTCGGCGACTTGCGTGGTTGCCTCAACACACTCCAGGTAGCCCTCGTTCAGTCTAGCACCGTGATTGCCTCAATTTGACAGGCCGTCTTTTCAGTTCATCAAGGCACGCAGTCAATGCGTGACCGAGCAGCTCGTTCGCAGCGCTACAGCAGGCATGAAAGAAGCAGATGCAAATTACCTCAACGTCTTGACTGACCTGTTTTGTCCCATGAGCAAGAAGCGCGTCAAGGAACGCGGTATGAGTGAGGCTGAAGAGAACAAGTATGTGGAACGTCTCAGCCATGCACTCGAGGCAACAGGCGCCTTGGATCGCGTTGCACTTGGCTGCTTTGAGCACTACGCAAACCTCCATCAACATGATGCTACGTTTGCTCGGTACAAGAAAGCGAACGAATGGTTGGTCGCGTACGATATCCTCTCAGGCTGCATGCGCGCGGAGCGGGAGTACGGTGTCTTGCAATACCTCTCGTACACTCTCGTACCGTTCTTCTCGCTCTTCCAAGAGCGTGGCGGGCCGCGCGTGGAACGACCGAAGGCCGACTGGGAGGTGAGCTGGCAACCTCGACGCTCTGCGTCCGTGGCTATGTCTAACGCCCATCGCAGTGGCATGTGAAGACTCGTGCGAACGAGGATATTTACA
>QFDX01002393.1:0-13734 GCA_003315875.1 Lactifluus piperatus | reverse complement strand
GGGTTCTCGTTGTCAAGTCTGCGATTGACTTAAGCCAAGCTGATGGGGACAGCGTGGCGTTGGGGCTGTAGCCTGCGTCTAGCGCTTTGGTGACGTTGCTGTAGCAGTCCGCAAACTGGTCTACATTCATTTTCGCCTTCTTCTCATCTATGTCCCCATATTGTAAGAAGCGGCGTCTTCTCGGTAGCGTCGGGAGTGGCGCGGTTCGGAAGGTTTCCATAAGCGTATTAAGGTCGGGGCTCGGCCATAACTTTCAGGTCGGGGCCATTGGTTGGTTCGTGTAAAACGTTTTTAACAGGTCAGAAGAGAAACAGACAGGTCGCGAGATATCAGGCGTTATCTGTCTAAGAGTGGGAGATTACAGGGAGTGTACTTTCTACTTTCTCAAGTCACCGCCTACCGCGCACTACGGGACGTCGCGTGGTGGTGGTTACCGAGAAAGGAAGGTGTGAGTGTAACTATATCCTTACTATCGCAAAAAAAACAATGTATATATACGCAGTAAGCCTGTGAAGTCATCTCACGTGGCTAAGCGCTGAGCCGAACGGAAAGGGAAACGAAACCTCGGAGCGGAGTTCCAGAGCGGAACCGAGCAGACAACGGAGCGCCCAAGACCTACCCTTTTCCACGAGGATCCCTGCCTCGAGCGCAGCGCATTTCTGGTCTATACCTCACGAGCACATCATATTGTCATGTCAACAGCGGTCCAGACACCTCAAGGCTCTCCTAGGACTGTGCTATATGAATTCGCCGTTGCTTTATCTTCACTTTTTACTCACTACTTCTCCCCCCAAGCCCCCCTTTTTATCTGATCTCTTTCGAACTCGTGCGTGTGCCCGAAATACGCTACAACGTTAGTACCGAATTACTCTCACTCGACCAAGCAATACTAATATCGCCTGCTGGCCATCCCCCCCCTTATTAGAACCTCTTCGATACCACCTGATTCCTATCTCGTGAGCTCGAACATCTTAGAGCTTATTGCGCCTGTCTGGAAAAAACCTTTTATTCAAGAAGAACCAGGTACGATTGATTCGAAGCTTGAAGCGACGGTAAGCGTTGCCTGACCTATATGGCGCAGATCTGATGTTACAACGTGTGAGGATCGGAGCGCTTCCGGGCGATATCCTCTTAGAAGTGTTCGATATCTACCTATCCACCCCCTCCATATGGGAGACAAGACCACAGAAGTGGCAGAAGCTGGTGCAGGTATGCAGAAGATGGCGATCCGTCGTCTTTGCATCACCGGTCCGTCTCAATCTGGAACTGCGCTGCTCATGGACAACGCCTGTGAGGAAACTACTGGATATCTGGCCACGATTTCCTCTCGTCGTCAAACTCAACGACATAGAGAGGCGTTACGCTATCCCTGGGGTCACAGTGGACGATGTCATCGCTGCACTGCAGCATCGTGACCGCGTGCGCCGGATTGATCTCAACCAATTAACAAGTTTTGAAATTGAACAAATTACCAAGACGATGGATGAACCTTTTCCAGCATTGACATATCTTTCGTTGTTGTCAGAGGATCGGGTATTGCACATTCCCAATACATTCCTGAATGCAAGCGCCCCATCTTTACGACATCTCGAGTTGCGGGGAATTTCATTTCCGTCATTGCCAGGGCTGCTCTCATCTGCGACTCACCTTACAACTCTTCAGCTTTTGGAGATACCGAACACTGAGTACCTTTTACCCGAGTCGATGGCCACATCTCTGTCCATGTCAATAAACCTCGAACGCCTTCGGATCGAATTCCAATCCCCGACTTCTCACCCCAGACAAAGAAACAGACCTCAACCTCCACCAAAACGCGTTGTCCTTCCCGCTCTCACACAGTTGCGGTTTCAAGGCGTCAGCGAGTACTTGGAAGTCTTCGCTGCCCATATTGATGCCCCTATACTCCATCGCTTTGAGGTAGCCTTCTTCAACCAGCTTGACTTTAATATTCCACAAATTTCTCGGTTAATTATTCACCAAGTGTCGTTCAGGCCATACAGCGTATCCTTGGCGTTTCGTCCAGATGACTATGGCTATATCTCCCTCCATTGCCAACAAGAGGGGTCACCTGTCAGGCTTTTTTTCAGATGGACAATCTTATGCAAAGAATTAGACTGGCAAGTGCATTCAATTGCACAGATGTGCACCCACCTTCTGCCTCTCTGCTCCGGTGTGAATGGCCTCGATGTCGAGTTTTGTCAGTGGTGGAGTACCCATCCGCTTGGAATTCGGCCAGGCGACCTGGATCCCACGCAATGGATCGAACTCTTCAACTCATTCACGTCTGTGCAGAGGCTGAGGATACCCGGAGAGCTGGAGCCGTTCATTGCAGCAGCGTTACAAGGGCTCACCGAAGAATCCGCAGCACAAGTATTACCCGCGCTTCGGAACCTTCAGATTATCGAGACTACGACGAATAGAGCTGCGCAGCAAGGAATGGAGACATTTATCGCTGCACGCCAGCACTCCGATCATCCTGTAGCTCTCAGTCGTGCCTCAAGGCCGTGATGGCTCCCTTTGTGACCACCTGTGTTTCCTTCCCCCCAATCCTTCTCTTCCCCTCCTTCACCATCTGGTCTCATCCGTCTATCCTCTGTCATCTGACAACAATCCTGGACTGGCAAGCCGCCACCAATCCGTGCCTCTGCCCCATCATATACTCTGCAGCCCTGCTTCGTCCATATAGTAACCCTTCTTCACGCCTCGCGCTCAGTGCTGTGCTACAATACCTTAACTCAGTTTCCCCCACGAGAGGCTTTTCAGGGTGCTTTCTGAATTATTTTTTCGAAACTTGTATTAAAATAGTGTCCCCTTCTTATTGACTCCAATGTATGCCAAGATTGGACACTCGGCGTACGATGTCGGTTAGATAACAATGAGTCCGAATATGGCACGTGTTCATATAAATATAACAAATGGCGACGCGATTTATGTGTGGATTTGCACCACACTTGCACGCGGTGCCAATATATCTCGTATCTCAACAATTATATGATAGTGGAAAGAGCTCTCGAGCCGGACGCGATCACGTCGTGTATGCACATTCACAGACGATGATATTATAAAAAGAATGTGGAAAGAAAGACGCGCTGCCAGTGATAGATTTACAACGGGCGCATAGATCTATAGAGCAGCCACCTTGTGGTCAGGAATACCTGAATACCTTTCCCGCTGGCCAGCTTATACCCGCATCGACGACTCGCATCCCGATTTCGGGAACGACAGCAATGGTACGGACAATCCAAAGGCCAAGGCTCACAAAGAGCGAAAGGATACGCGAGTGGGTCGCATCAAATACGCGCTACCGTAGGGCGTATTTGGTGCGCCCACTCGTTACGAATGACTCCTTCGGCGGACCCAGCTTGTCGCATGTCACCAGAGGAGTAGCGCTAGTACAGCGCGCCGCGCCTTTGGCCATGGTATGCAGGCTCTATGTGTGACATACGATACATGAGATATTTCCTTTAACGGACGAGGGAGACATAGTCACGAACCAGCTATCATCACGCTCGAACGCAGGGCCCCCGCGCGGGTTCTTGAAGAAGATATTGACATCCAGTCTCCGATCATGGGAAGTGCTCTGATTTCCTCGTTTGTGAGCTCGATGCCAGCGCCGGATAATGCATCGATAATGTCTCATGTGGACGTGCAAGGACGATGGATATAGGCTCTATGAAAGAAAAGAGGGTGAGGTGGTGGTGATGGAGTTTCAACATAGTGTCCTCGTCCTGTTGCCAACTCCTTAGTCAAGTCCATATCACTCCATTGAGCTTCAGGTGAACTCGGAGTCGTCAAAGGGCAGGGAGCGGCTCACGTTGCATGAACTAATCCTTAAATGTGAGTTTCTCTTGGCGGTGAGCTTGCCTAGTTCTTCACTCTGCATTGGATGATATGTCTGTCTTTATGTTCTGGATGGGATTACTCATTGCGTGACAAAAAACGGACCTCGACGTGCGCTGCGCTATCCCGACGGTCATCTCAACAAAAAAAAAGTCGATCAGGAATAGATTGCATACGTACCTATAGGGAACTAGGACGACAGGATCTCCAACGATTGTTGTGTGAGCGTTAAACATCATCGCACGCAACTCCGAATCTGGTATCTCACCCACACGTATTTGACGCCTCAACCAACTTGTGTTAAACTATCGCTTACAGCAAGCTGCCCTCGCCTAAGCCGACAACCTGGCCGTCATCGAATCCCATCGAGTATGTCTATATGCTCACTATAGCAAAAAATAGTAAGAAAATACAGATCTCGAATCAGACGCACACAAAATCCCAACGCTGGTCGCACTTCAGCAATACTAATATCGCCTGCCAGTCGTCCCCCCTAGCAGTTCTTTGATACCACCATATTCCCATCCCATGGGCTCAAAGATCGAACAGCGTATTCTGCCTGTCTGGAAGGAAGGACAAGGTATGACTAATCTGAAGCGACGGCAACGACCGCTGACCTATATGGCGCAGATCCGATGTTGCAACCGGTGACGATCGGATCGCTTCCCGACAATGTCCTCCTAGAAATGTTTGATAACTGTCTAACTTCCATATATGAATGGGAGAGAGATCCACGCCAGTGGCAGCAGCTGGTGCATGTATGCAGAAGATGGCGCCACATCGTTTTTGGATCACCACTCCGTCTCAACTTGGAATTGCAATGCACATGGACAACACCTGTTAGGGAACTGCTGCACATCTGGCCACCATTTCCCCTCCTCATTGAACTCAGCAACAGAGAGATGCAACACTCAATCTCTGGGAACGTATTCGACAATGTCATTGCCGCACTGAAGCATCATGATCGCGTGCGCTCCATCGAGCTCCACCAATTAATGAGTTCTGAATTTGAACAAATTACCACGACAATGGATGAACCTTTTCCGGCATTGACGGACCTTTTGTTGCATTCAAATGATCGGGATTCTCACCTTCCAGATACATTCCTAAATGGATCCGCCCCATCTTTACGAGACCTCTATCTGTGGCGAATCTCATTTCCGTCATTGCCAAGACTTCTCTCATCTGCGACTCACCTTACAACTCTTTTCCTTGATCGCATACCAAACACCGGGTACTTTTCACCCGAGTCATTGGCCACATCTCTGTCCATGTCGACAAACCTCGAACGCCTTTGGATCACATACTCATCCCCGACTCCTCACCCCAGACGAAGAGACAGACCTCACCCCCCACCTACACGCGCTGTCCTCCCCACTCTCTCAGAGTTGGTGTTTCGAGGTGGTGGCGAATACATGGAAGACTTCGCATCCCTAATTGATGCCCCTCTACTCCGTCACATCTCGATAACCATCTTCAATCAGCTTATCTTCAATAACCCACAAATCTCTCGGTTAATTCTTCGTCACGTGTCATTCAGGCCATACAGTGCATCTTTGGTATTTCGTCCGAATCACTACGCCTTTCTCTCCCTCCATAACCAACAAGAGGGATCACCTGTCATGATGTATTTTAGATGGATAATCCTATGTAGAGGATTTGATTGGCAAGTGCATTCCATCGCACCAATGTGCACTCACATTCTGCCTCTCTGCTCCAGCGTGGAGTTCCTCCAAGTCCATTGGTCGAGCGATGGTCCGCTCGGAATTCGGCTAGACGACCTGGATCCCACGCAATGGGTCGAACTCTTTAGCTCGTTTACCTCTGTCCAGAGGCTGGAAATACCCGGAGTCCTGGAGCCGTTCATCGTAGCTGCGTTACAGGGGCTCACCGAAGAATCCGCCGCGGAAGTACTACCCGCGCTCCGGAAGCTTAAGATTATCGGAACTACGACAGATGGAGCTGCCCAACAAGGCACGGAGTCATTTGTCACTGCACGACAGCACTCCGGCAATCCTGTAACTCTCAGTCGCTCGATAGCGCCGTGACGGCTGCCTTTGTATCCAGCCGCCTTTCCTTCCTACTACTCTTTCTCTTCCCCCACTCCACCACCTGGTCTTGTCTATTTATCTGACAACAATCCTGGACTGACGACTACCAAGCTGTGCCCTCTGCCCAATCATGTACTTCGCGGCACTACTTGGTCACGAACACTTTTCACGTATTGTGGTCAGTGCTGTGCTACATGCCTTGTCACGAGTTTACTTCCCTTCAAAACTGCTATTCTTGTCTGTGTCCCCATTTACGTAGTGGCCTCGACTCAAACTGTTTACTATATCTCCCATCACATTCCACCCCAGTTCGCGACCCATCTCTTGCTTCACTCCCAACACCCTTTCTTCCAATTCTGCATTTGTTTCAGCTCTCCCTTTTGTACTGCAACGTTTTCGTGAATCGTCAGGGCCTCGGGCCCTTGTTTGTCTGACCATCTCGCTCCTGAACCCTTTAGTTACACTTTGACCCACAGTTTTCGTATCCATTAGGTTGTCAGGTTGTTATCACGGTCGATGTCGTTTATGCGGATGGCGTGATTTACCTTTGTTGAGTGTCTATCTCAGTTACGCCCTCGCCTTAACCATGCCCACGGGTTTCGGTTTCGTTCGGTGCCTTGTGCATCTTCGTTCCATGGGAGCGTTTCCTGGAAGATAAGATCACAACTTGGCAGTGACAAGAGCCTGGGGGTGGGTGCCACACATTGTCAATGCTCACACGCTAGTACAGTTGGTGAATGATCTTTTTTTTTGTTTTCATTTAGGTGCTGTCCTTGTTGGTTTTCTCAAGAGTCACTCCGATTAAATATGTACACACCCAGGGTACGCGATGGACTGTCGACAAAAAAAGAAAACCTTTTACATATGAAAGCCGCGGCCTGAGCCGGGCCAAGCCCTTACAGGCCTTACTGACGGCTTTAGCTCGGCCCATGAAGGTGAGAAAGCCAACCCGGGGCCGGGGCTTTTGGGCCAAGCCGGGCCGGAACAGCACTACGAGTCTCTCAGTTCTCGGAGTCACTGTCCTGGTCCGGAATCCCGCATATGTTGAGGCGGTCTGCACCATGGATGTCAAAGTCGCCCAAGGCAACTAAGCCCGTCTTTGCGCGCAGAAAGACATCATGGACGCGTCTGGCGACATCCTTCTTGGAAGGCTAGAAGATGGCGCGCCGCAAAGTGTTTCTATGTCGACTATTCCACCACCATGCCTGCCCAATAAATGCCTTGTGTTGCGCTCTCAAGTCAGTGCGGGTTCAGCAGTGCTGACAATGTATCTCTACCATTTTCTCAGGAGATCGTTGTTCTATGGTGCGAGTGAGATATTGGAAGGGATAAACGGAAGGTGGGGCGTGAGGCGTAGAGCGCGTAGAGTCCCGTCACGGTAGATGGGGCAGAAGCCGTGTGAAAAAAGCTTGTCACCAAGCCAACTAACCTCGGGTCGCCGTTGCTAGCCGTTTGGGGCTACCTCCAACCTTGGAACCTGCGCGACGAATGTGCCAAGCCTTTGATGGGAGCCACCTCCAGTGGTGTTGGAAGACCGGGCAGACGAGGGTATCAGGTCTGCGTTAGCAATACTGCAGTAGTACTGAAACTTAGTTTCCTCCACGAGAGACTATTTTCAGGGTGCTTACTTCGAAACTTGTATTAAAATAGTGTTCCCTTCTTATTCAACCTTCAATATACAGTATGCTAAGATTGGACACTCGCTAGAAGTTCATTCTCTGTATGCCGCTGCTTTACCACCGGAACCCAAGAAATGGTCCGCACGTGCTATCATCATACGCGCAGCCGAGCTCATTACAGTACGCATCAGACGGAGACGAAGCCGCACGGCACAGCTTTATGGGGATTCTCGGCTACCGTGATCGCACCGAGGCAGGTGTTAATCCTTCTACAGTGTCATCGCGTATGGAAAGTTCTGAGACTGTGGGTTGCAACACGGTGGGCCGGTGGCTCCATCTCAGGCAGCAGACCCTAAGGTGTTCCTGAACGAGAGTATCGACGCCGTGCTGAAATTATCGAGGGAATATATGATAGTGGAAAGAGCTCTCTCGAGCCGGGCGCGATCACGTCATGCATGCACACTCACAGACGATGATGTTAAGTTATAAAAAGAATGTGGAAAGAAAGATGCGCTGACAGATTTACAACGGGCGCATAGAGCAGTCACCTTGTGGTCAGGAATACCCGAATACCTTCCCCGCTAGCCAGCTTACACCCGCATCGACGACTCGCATCTCGACTTGGTCAAGACAGAAACGGTAACGGACAATTCCGAAGCCAAGAATCGAGCAAGGATCGAGTGGGCCGCACCAATGCGCGCTACGAATGATCCCTTTTGCACACCAGCTTGTCGCATGCATAGTAGGGCTGTAACCCGGAGCCGCACTGCGGCTTTTCGGGTCCCTACGGTTCGGGTACGGTACGGTTCGGGTTCGGATTCTTCTTGCTGTACTAGGGCGCAAAGGTTTCCGGACCCGTCGTTGTGCTGGATTTGTGCGGCCGAACCCGTAGTATGTCGGTTTACGCCTAATGCATAGCAGAGAAGCAGCGCAAGTGTAGCAGGCCCGCGCCTTTGGCCATAGAACGGAGCCTCTAAGCGGGACATACGATACATCGGACATTCACTTAACGGGCGAGGAAGACGGAATCACGAACCAGTTATTATCACTTCGCATTGGACCTCGGGTCTCCCCGCGTGGGCTCTTGAAGAAGAAATTGACGTGCCTGTTGAGTATGCCTGACCTCACTGTGGCAAAAAATTCAAGCACTCACTTATCTCAAGTTAGGCACTCTCGAATAGCATACCCCACGTCGCAAGGAGGAATTGTTTGTTCAACGAGGACCAGGTACGGCTGATCTGAGGCAATGGCGACAGCTAACCTTGATCTGTAGTCAAGTAGTATGTTGCAGGCCCAATGTCCCAACAGGTTTCGGTGACGCTCTTGCGCACACCATCTGTACTAGTCAGCCACGCACATCTGCCAATGAGAGAGTCCTGCGTTTGGCGGAGTTCTGGTACGTTGCTGTGGGACAAATGGCGACTTTTATCAGCATGATAACTTGTCACAGCAAGGAGTGGGGCGATCACGTGTTCATCTGGAACAACTGGTATCCTTCAGGTGAACATCGTAAGAGACCTTTTTCCCCTTTTTTCGTGAAAGCAGTTTAGTAAGGAAAATGATCTGATCACGCAGGCCATCCGAGTCGCGAACTCGAGAGAACTGACTTCTCTTTCCTTGATGCTTGATGACCACCATTGTTAGACCGCAGTAGATGTAACTAAATCCCGACTTGTTTAGCCACATATCTCCAGATAGCGATCGTAATCAGTGTGTTTTTGTCGTGGCTGTGTCGAGTGCGCTATCTGTCATTAATGCAACGTGTCGTGAGGCATGTATACAATGTGTGTGCAACGTGGCTAGGGTAGCTGGTGATATAAAAGCTGCCCTCTTCTAAACTGAATACTGCAAACGTCGCCTTGAGTGATTCTTCCTACTGAGTATGCCTGTATCCTCACTATGTCAAATATGCTAGGCACTCACTGATCTAGAATTATTAGGCACATTCAAAAACTTACCACTGGACTTTTTTCGTTCTCCCGCCCACTGGCAAGCAATACTAGTATCACTCCCCGGTCATCACCCTCCCTTAGCACTTCTCCAATGCCACTGGATCCTCACCCCACAGGCTCAAAGATAGTAAGGCGCAATTCGCGTCTCCAGAAGAAGTTGTTTATTCAACAAGGACGAGGTACGACTGATCTGCAATACCAGCAACAACTGCTGAGTCAGTGCTGACCTACGTAAGGACAGACATGAGATTGCAACAACGGGTGACGATCGAGTCGCTCCCCGATGAGGTCTTCCTAGAAGTGTTTCATTTCCACTTGATCGCCATCGCCAAAATGAGGGGTTATTTGAAACCACAGGGGTGGCCCGAGTTGGTGCATGTATGCCAAAGATGGCGACATGTCGTTTTTGGTGCACCACTCCGTCTCGATCTGTACCTTTACTGCAGACCAACAACACCTGTGAGGAAACTGCTCCATATCTGGCCAGAATTGCCTCTCGTCATCGAATACTACGACGTATTCCTATCAAACTGGAAAGACGAGGAAAGATTGGATAACTTCATCGCCGCACTGGAGCATCCTGATCGCGTGCGCGTGATTTATTTAGGCATAAAATCGAGTGCCAGATTTGAACGAATTACGAAGATGATGGAGGAACCATTCTCGACACTGACACATCTTAACCTTATCCCAGACGGAGTGTTGACTGTTCCTGATACATTCTTGAATGGATCCGCCCCATCTTTACAAATTCTCAATTTGTGGGACATTTCATTTCCATCGTTGCCAAGACTTCTCTCGTCTGCAACTCACCTTACGAAGCTTTCTCTTTGGAGGATACCGTATGCTGGGTACTTTCCACCCGAATCGATGGCCGCATCTCTTTCCGCTTTGACAAGTCTCGAAGATCTTGTCATCCATTTCCAATTCCATACTCCTAACCCCAGACGAAGAGACAGACCTCGACTTCCACCCACTCGCACTGTCCTCCCAACTCTCGTCAAGTTGTCATTTCAAGGTGTCAGCGAGTGGTTGGAAGTCCTCGCGGCCAGAATTGATGTACCTCTCCTCAATAACATCTCAATAAACTTCTTTAACCAACTCGTCTTCGATACTCCCCAAGTCACTCGGCTTATTGGTCATATAGAGTTGTCCAGACCATCCAAAATATCCTTATACTTCGATTCTCATCGCCAAGCCATTCTCTCCTCAAGCCACGGGGCCACTCTCAGGTGGGGAATCCTATACGAAGCGCTAGATTGGCAGGTCCATGCCGTAGCACAGCTATGCACACAGGTCCTGCCTCTCTGCTCCAGCGTGGACATTCTCGACATTGAGTATAGGAGTTACCTCTACACCCCGCTAGGAATCCGGCCAGACGAGATGGATCCCGTGCAGTGGCTTGAACTCTTCCGTTCATTTACCTCTGCCCAGAGCCTCGCAATACCCGCTAAGCTGGAGCCGTTCCTCGCCGCTGCGTTCCAAGAGCTCACCGGAGAGTCTGCCGCTGCAATATTCCCTGCGCTGGACAAGATTTCCATCAACGGATTTACGACAGACAGAGCTATACACCAAGGCATACAGTCATTCGCCACTGCACGTCAGCACTCCCGTCACCCCGTAGCTGTCGAGCGCCATTTCTGGCCAATGTAAAGCGCAGCGAAGTGCCTGTCCTCGGATCCACCTACGCTTGCTTGCTTCAAATCGTTCACTCTCATTTCACTTTCCGTCTTCCCTTCGTTTCCTTCCGTTGATTGGTAACAATCCTCGACAGCTGCTGCGCCACCTGGCTGTGCTCCTGCAACACTTCCTCGTATCGCACTTACCTCCCTTCAAAGCTGGAATATCCTTCTAGCCTCTTGTGTCTCGATTTCCTTACCGATCTTATCTACAAATGTTTACCACGTTTCGCCTCAATGCGCGACCCATTTCTCGTTCCCATTCTCTCTTTCGAAGGGGCGCCATACACCCTGTCATGACCTAATGAGGGTATGTACATTACTCTTTGCTTTACTTATTATGCCTTCCTTCTCGAGTTTACGCATTGGTTTCTGATCTCTCTTTGTACTACCACATATTAATGAAGGCCTCGTCTCGTCGTCTGTTTGGCTACTTCCGACCGCGTCTGCTTACCCCTCGACCTGCGGTCTTCATATCCGCTGGGTTCATCCCATTACATTCGCGTTTGTATTTGATGTGTTACGATTTATGTCGGCTGGGAAAGCCCCTTCTCTTTGTATTCTCCCGCGTGCTGCTTGAGAACTGCTAAATTTGCCTCAACTTCTTCTTCCAGACATTCGCTCACGTTAGAGTTTCGTGTAGAACGGCGGAACAGCGAAGACGGTTGTCTCATTAGCCCCGTGCCTCCTGCGAATTGCTGACTCATCTTGGGGTTTGCCTGCACATTGAACGTAAGATTTTCCGGCAAATGCATCCCTTTTGTTAAGGCGATTGAGCATTAGTCGCTCTGATCCACGCACGCTGGCCTTTACCTTAAGATGTAAATACAATTACTATTCTGCAAATTCTAGCGCAGAGACAAAAAGACCTCATAGAAGGGGTTAACGCTTTGCGACAGGGATTGACCACCCTTATCGCAGAGCTTAGGCCAGATGTAAGATCAAACGCGGAATCACAATTTTGCCAACTAACGTCAGGCTCGTTCTCCGAAAGAGCTAAATGTGCAAATGGTCGTGGGCAATTGTGCCTCTTATTGAGGAAGTCTCCCTGGCGCACCGGCATCTAAAAAAGTGCACCAGAAAGTTCGAAATTGCAAAACAAGCAAGGGATGTGGACCGGTATGAGGTCCGCATCAGCGAATTCGAGATGACTCGCACTGATAGACCCGTGTTAATCATGAGTGAACAGGAAAACAAAGGATGGAGAAAGTTATATGCGCCGTAACTCAACAGTTACGGCAGCTGATAGTAAAGGCGCATTCGAAAGGATCGATAGGATGACCTCCGAGCAAGGAGAAATCTCTGTGTCGTTTCCTGAATATATGATAGAAGTGAATCTGGGGACCAACGGGTTTGCCCTGCTGGGTTACTAATAGCAATTTGTCCTACAAGACCGCCACCACAGCGGCGGGCAACACTCGCGCTCAGCCGCCACTCAACTTTTGATATTACCAAGAGCAACATTTATGGCCTGACCTCGAATACAATCTCAGCCCTAACAACAAAACGAAATGCGCACCGTCAAGCTCGTCGTCATTGGAAACTCGGGAGTGGGAAAGACCAGCCTCCGCGGCCAGGTGCGCACAACCATAACCTTCTTTTCTCGCAAACAGTAACAACGACAAAGTATGTCTCCGGCCACTTCTCTACAGGTTACCGTGCAACCATTGGGACAGATTTCATTGTCAAAACGCTACCTCATCATTCCAATCCAGATCAAACGGTGACTCTTCAAATCTGGGTCCGTCCATCGTTGTCTCCTTTCTCTGCCCCCATCACTCATCCGGCAACAGGATACAGCCGGCCAAGAGCGCTTCTCGTCACTCTCAACTGCATTTTTCCGTGGTGCAGATGCGGCTCTTTTCATGTTCGATGTCAATCAACCTGCGACGCTGCAAGCGCTCACCCGATGGTGGTCTGAGTTTCGAACCTTCGCACCGCTCAAGGATGAGGACATGGAGGAATACTGCCTTGTGGTAGTCGGAAACAAGACCGATCTCATTTCCAGTTCGCATGACGCCACAGTGTCTGAAGAGGCTGCGCTGCGCTTCCTTGACGAACTCGTCCCACCGTCGGAAACGCGGTCTAGCAGTCCGACCACTCCTGTGGATGAGAGAGACTGTATAACTGCCCGCTTAGCTAGTGGATCCGAGGACGAACTTTGCGCGCACGGGAACGGAATTTTAAACCCAGATAGATCCGAGCCTGGGGATGTCGTTCTGATGGACGAGTCCGAGGCGGTAGCTGACCCCTTTGCTGACCCCACTGTCGACGTTGATCCCCAGGCAGACACGGGTTCCTCCATACCCACTATCATGACTCCTCCTCGCACGGCCTCTATCGACCTCGTCGCGCGTGACCACAAGCTCATATCCAAGTCGCACTCTCGCAACTCTCAATTCAGCATCTCAGCCCAAGGCACGATGCGCTCGACGCAAACGGGCTTTACTTCCTTCTATACTCCCTCGTCCTCCTTTTCCGATGGCCAGGAGCCTTACCATTCTGCGCTCTCCTCCCCACACTCGTTTTCACGCTCACCTTCATCCTCTCGATTGCTACTCGCTCACAGATCGCATCCGAGACGGTCACCCTC
>QFDX01002389.1:0-14171 GCA_003315875.1 Lactifluus piperatus | reverse complement strand
CCATCGGTATCGCCACTTTTGCGTAATCACACTAGCCCGTGCTTTTCCGTGCTCGGCCGGCCGCTTGGCCCCAAACCAAACTATTTGTCCCAAGGTGACTTAAAAAGCGCCGACGTACCCAATAACCTCATGTGGACATTCTTTGTGTTTTCCAAACCTGACCCGAACAATTAGATGGGCTACGCGCTCAACGAGAAACCGCCACCAGCCCTCGATATGCCTCAAATGTGGTGGCTCCACCGGCGCCCGCGGCAATTCCCGCTGCAAGTCAGCTCAGCTCACTGCTTTACAATACATTACAGTAGTGCCTCCCAACTCACTGCCCTTTAAAACTTGGGATGCCGTGCAGGTGACGTGGCGTGGGGCTGACCATAACTTAAGGGGTCCCGCGGACAGCGCCGCGTTGAATTCATATTAAATAATTTACTGACAGCTTCTGGAAAACCAACTTCACAGTTCCTGATCGTGGACGCAGAAAACCTTGTCGAGTACACATTTTTCTGGCCATCTTTTTCACATGCGGGCGTACCACATTGATGCCACACGCGAACAAGTACATCTAGTCCAAGTTGACGACACAGAATGCGCAGGAAGTCCGCTTCCAGATGCACCTTTCTATGGGTCGGTTCTCGTTATTGTGTGCCACATGTGCAGAATTGACGTTTGATATGTGAAACATTTGGAGGCCCACAGGACCGGTAAGTACTGTCGATATGGAACAAATCCGACAATGAACATCCATGGCCCTAGAGGCCAGCGACGGTATACAGGACACAATGTTTCAGAGGGCGTCTACAGTTGCTGCACAACTGACGGAGGACCCGGCAGGTGTGATGTCTGACCGAATGGAAGCGTAATACGGCTGACACTAGCGCTTCACCTGGGGAACGCACGGAACCGAAGACTGACTCGGTGTCGGTTCTGGTATGCATCCGCTATCCAGGCTATGTGCTCAGTTGCTTCAGCGAACAAGGAAATCCAATGGTACGCCAGCGATGTCTGACGTAACGCCTGAAAACCACTGGTTGTGCAAGAACGCGAAAATGACACAGTTGACAAAAGCCCAAGCGGACTATCAATTAAGCTATCCCAACCGCTGAGTCGGCGAAGTGGGCGTCTCATGGTATGACTCGGACAAGACCGTTTAAGGCTCGCGGAGATTATGTGGCTCTCTTAGGCGCTGGCCTTCCCTTCGCGCTCCCAATGTCTCAACAACCCAACACTCAACCCAACACTCAACCCACTAACCCACCACCTGCAACGGATGAACCCCCGTCCCCGTGAGTGACATTTTCAAGCTAGTAAATCTTGGCCAGGAAGCATTGCCGTTGGTCCGTATGGATTGCCGAAGTCTGACCAACCGTACATAATCAAATTTGCCGATCGGAAACTGACTCCGGCTCGGGGCTTCATTTCACGTAGTTTTCATGCAAGGGGTAAGCCATATACCCCAGTCGCTGGATCGCAGCATACGACCTCGCGGGGACAACACAGTAGCGGTTGTGTATGTGTTTTGATGTAGGCTATCGTCTTCGATTACCCAGGCGTCTAAATGTGAGTGACCCTTACAACGGGTTCGCAAGTGGGGGGTACATAATGAACACATTTTTCCAGGTTATGGCGGTTATACCTCTTGTTTCTTGTAGCATACTAGAATGCATTTATTCCTTCCGCCATGGACTATCAGATAACAGAGACTCATCCTTTCCGCCCAGTAGTGGTCTGTCTTCACTAAAGACGCCGAGGCTGAGGTAGCGCTCCTCGTGTTCCCCTGCGTTGATCGAGCCATGTAATCGCTGTCTTCTGAGGCGTGTCAAATTCTACGTACCATTGTCAGTGGCACCGCCTTTGATTAGGGAAGACCCCAACATTCATGGAGTTATGCGACGCTTTACTGGAGACATACAGACAGGTAGTCAAGCATCGACTTTCAAGCAAACGTTCCACGAAGTTGCGTTGCCACATCGTATCACATCGTACACTATGACCACATCACGGTGGTAGCATCGCCCCCAAGATAAGCTATACGCACTCGGACTGCCACAGCGTAACGCCCCAATGACACGCCATCAGTAGCAAAACGTTTTGTGCCTCACCATGAGTGAAACAAATCCATCAAGTCAGACTCAGCTCACTTATAATTCACGTATTCTTCGGCGAATCTATTGGCGACCGTCGGAAGATCGTATTCCATCAACATGCGTTCGTTCGAGTCCCTTGATCAGATACACTCCCCACGGCCCAAGGTTTGATCAATATCAATGACTCCACCAGCCGCGGACTCCGAGGACTCCACCTCCACTAAGCGTTCCAGGAGGACACAACGACGGATCTAAAGCGAAAAGAAAAGAAGTAGCCAAAGAATCCACGCGTGGTAGTTCATAGCGGAGGCCGTCATAGGTCCGCCCACCTGTCATTTAAGTCCATGGTAGAACTAGGGATGCCCTGCTGGTGTCACAATCCTTCGGGTGGATCGCGGAGAATTAGCTGTATCCTGTTATACGTCCTGCTCGAGCACTCCCAATTCGTTATGCGGTACGTGAGCGCGTGAGCTTCACTGGCAGTTCAGAGGCTCACTGACATGAACCATCTTGACTGTCGACCGCCTACTGTTACATATTTCTCCCTCCACCAAAACGATGCAGAGCCTAGGTGGACACTTAGAAGCGCCGAATCAAGCGCCCGACATTTATCATAATTTCGCTTGAAGTGCTTCGTGTGTTGGTAGTGAGCGCTCATTACGTTGCGTTTATAATGCTCTATAATTCCTCCCCTGACCATTGCGCGTTAATCATTAGAATTTACAGCACGCACACTGCAGACAATCGCCGTGAGTTTTTGACTTTTCACGAATCACACAACTACAGATAGCTTGCCTCTGGCAAGCAGCTTTCACCACTTGACAGTATATCACAACCCTTGGAAGAGCAAGGGACGCCCACTGTAAAAGCTAAAAAAAATGCGGTTGTTTGGCTAATACGTAGTTCTCCCAAACAAAGCTAGACATCACGACAACGCCAGTACCCGCATTCCAGGTGGCACAACCAATCTGTTCGTGGAGTCCACTGCTATATGACTTGCACACTTTCCGCAAGATGCACCCATGGCCGTTGCTATTGTGGAGGAGCACTGGACATCATCTGTGTATAATAGTATGAGGCTCCAGCCTGAGGCTGAACCGACATAAATGTTACATGCGCTGATAGCCTCCATTCGAACACACCACTGCATTGTGACGTGAAAGTTCATTGAACGTTCATTCCCAGTAACTCGTACGTAGCAGATATACGACGATTGTTATGGTGTAGTTTTTATATACAATATGTTTCTCTGAACTCGCTACACCCAAGGCCTAAATTGTCGCAAATTTTGGAAGGCATTGTAATCAGGTGGCCTTATATGCCATTACAATTTAGAATCATAACCAATAAGTCCAAATATAATCAACAAAGGATTATAGTTGTCAGATATATCATTATAATATATTATAAAATTATCTGCGACATACGTAGTAGTACACCACTTGATCTAGAGTACAACTTGAATGGCCCGAGAGTTTGCTAACCTTGCACCGTAAAAAGCCACTCAAATGAGATTTCTCTGGCATCGATAACATTGCCACGACGGCGCAAGATGCTGCCCCATCCTATACAGGCTATATAGTGGCGTTGTGGGTTACGGTTGCCTTAAGCGCTTCCAACCCCGGGCCGTGGGATGGTCGGAGACACATGAAAACGCCAGCAGCACGGGGTTGCATCTTTCTTGCCAACACTGTATGATGTGGGCTTTTGGCGACATTTGGCTTTCTCTTGTCGTTCTGCTCGCCAGTACAAGTGGCAGCAGCGCCCTTCGAGCACATAAGCTCCATAATGCACAGGGTGTGAACTTTTGGAAGCTCCATCAGCGCGCTGCCAGTACTGGCATAACCACGCATCCCGAGCAATGGGTTCTTTCAGGGGCTCAAGCTCAAGCGCAGGCTAGCACATCCCAAGCACTACTCGCGGCCGTTCGTGTGCCCGAATTCCCGGTTCAGACATTTACTCAGCCGCTCGACCATTTCTACAATACTACTGACGCAACATTTCAACAACGCTTCTGGGTCAACTCACGACACTACAAACCGCGTCCCGGCGCGCCGGTCATCGTCATTGATGCGGGAGAGACGACCGGGGAAGACCGCCTGGCGTTTTTGGACACGGGTATTGCAGATATCTTGGCACGCGCGACTCGCGGCATTGCAATTGTGCTGGAGCATAGGTACTATGGTATGTATCCCGCCGGTCTTCAACCTGGGTTTAACCTAGGCTCTTGCACGCGCTGATATGCGACCTTTTCTTTGGGGGTTGGTCCAGGCGAGTCTGTAGGTGTTCAGAACTTTTCGACAGACGCCCTAAGGTGCGTGTGTGCTCGTCCCCAGCACGGCATGTCAACTTTTCAAGTGCCCATGTACTAACTTGGCTTGTTGCGTCTTAACGTTGTGCTGTAGATGGTTGAACAACGAGCAAGCACTCGAGGACTCGGCCAATTTCATGCGCAACGTCAAGTTCGACGGCATCGATGAGAACCTTACGGCGCAGAACACACCGTGGATATATTATGGCGTTCGTGTGCTCTCTCTGCCTTCCCGGTGCAGTGGTCATTCTTACTGTTAATGGCGTCTCGCAGGGGTCGTATGCAGGAGCACGGGCAGCTCATATGCGAGTCCTGTACCCTGATCTCGTGTTTGGCGCTATTGCGTCGAGTGGTGCGCACCGCCGCTTTATCATCTTTGGACAAACGATACTCACAAGAGCAAATTCTCCCAATTTCCAGCTGTGACGCACGCTGTACTAACGAATTGGGAGTACATGGACGTCATCCGGCTCGCCGCGGACCCAAAGTGCTCCTCCAACCTCGTGAGCACCATCGGTACCATTGATTCGTTGCTCAAAATTGGACCCCTGCGCGGCCGACTGAAAAAGCTCTTCGGCCTCGGCGAACTGGAGTCCGATAAAGACTTTGTCTCGGTGCTCACGGTATGTCTCTGTCCCGTCTATAAGATTGGCAGAACTGAAACTTGTTGGCGGGACAGCTTCCACTGGCCTCGTGGCAGGATCGGAACTGGGATCCCGCTGTTGGTTCGACGACATTCGACCACTTTTGCGCGACGCTGAACGGCGACACCCCCACTCTGAAAGACACGGAACGTACGGTGCTCCTGCCAGACGGACTGAGAGTTAACGTTGCTCTGTTGAATTATGCCAAGTGGATCCGCGAGGTGTGCATCTGACCCTTACGCGCCTCGAATCAGAAAGCTGTTGAACTTAGTGCAAAGAATGTCGTCGTTCTCTGCCCGAAAGATGCAGATTCGACCCTGGAAGATTGCTTCGGGACGAACGAGGATTCGAAATATCAAGTCACAGATCTCAGTGAAGAATGGCGTCTCTGGGTCTTCCAATACTGCTCACAATGGGGCTATCTGACTGTGTGCCTCGCATCACCGTATTACCGCCCCTGCTGACATCCATTGTAGACTGCGCCACCGAAGGGCACACCCACCATCATCTCCCGCCTGTTAGACATCGACTACGTGCACAAGATATGTGACCAGGCGTTCCCGCCGGGAGAGCACTACAAGATGCCACCACTACCAAATGTCACCGCCGTGAACGTACTAGGCGATTACCACATTGCGGCTGATAGATTAGCATTTATTGACGGCCAAGGTATGTTTAGAGCTCCTTCCAGCATTTTTTGGTACGTGTCCGACGACGCTGAATATGTATGGGTTCGCAGATGATCCGTGGCGCCCATACACGCCACATAGCACTTATGGTGGCGCCGTGGAACGTGATGACACTTTACTTAGGCCATTCAAAATTATCCCTGGTGTGTGTCCTAGTGTTCATTTGCTGGGATTATTCTGGACGAAATTGCTAGATGCTGTCCACCACTGGGACGAGAACGGGCTCAGGGATTGCGAACTGGAACCCAAAGAGATTCGCCAAATCCACAGTGAAATAGTCGAGTTTGTCAAAACATGGTTGGAGGACTGGAAAGGGCCCTTAGCGAGGGGGTCGTCTGAGTCGCCAGATATGTAGCTCTTCGTTACTGCTTAGTTCTGGATAGGGCAAATGGCCGTCAAAATGCCAGTTAGGCTGGCGCTGAGTCTTAAACTGCAGGGTATGCAAAGCGAAGCGAGTGATAAGTCCGTGCAAAGGAAACAGGACTTGCCATTCGCTTCGCTTTACATATAATAATGCATTTGTCTCTGAACGAAAAGAAACTGTAGAATGAGGATCACTGGCAATACAAGTTATAAATGAAATATCTTCATCCTCTGGTCGCACAGCTCAATACTTGCTATGTTGCGAATGTGTTTTCAACAGCCCAACAATTGTTTTGTTCATTAATCTGATAATTAAGACGGCGCTTTGTCGCGATCTTATTCTCTTGTACTAAACTTCAAATCTATCGGATATCTACTTGTGCCCTCCTCTGCAGTTCCCTTGGTCCTCTTTAACTCAAGGCCCCTTCTAAGATCACATTTTAGCAGAAATTTCGAATGGGGGATATCATGACCTTCGCGCTGGAACGCGACCTACGAAGTAGGAAAAATGGGCGCCTCAGCAGTAAGACCAGCCATACCAGATAAGGCCCACTTTGACAGGGGTTTTCCCAGTCAAGATGGTGGGACGATAGCGTCCATTGGCGCCGTATGTTCAACGCCAAGTCCCAATCTACCCAGATGCCATCCAAGACAAAAAAGACGAACAGACAACGACAGCCGTGAGTGATATTTTTTTCACTATGTGAGGGGCCCCTGGTCCCAGGAATCAACGTTAATCAACCCCGATCTGTGTCTGAGGATGGTCTGTCGATCTTGGGCTAGCTATGTGTTTCATCCACGCTTGCAGATCAGGAACTGATAATTGATGACGTGGCATGTAGTCACGGTGGTGATCGTGTACATAAAGTCGTTTATCACAGTATGCCTTCCCAACCAGCTGCTGGGCTCGGGTCAAACCGGCGTCAACCTCCCACGTTGGCCCATCGGGCGCCATCAGACAATCTGTCTATGAGGCGGTCGCCAACACAGAACCCTCGACCAGGGAAACTTCGACGAGGCGAGGCCCGGTGCGGATGTATTGTGATGTAGACTGTCCTGTCGTTCCATTTACTAGTACTGCAGTGTGCCAGTGAGTGTTCCTTGGAAATCCCTTAGCCCAGTTTAACTGGTGATTGGAAGGAACATAGTATCGTAATCACATCATTGTGAAGGTTATTATAGTAGTGTTGCCGCAAATGCTCTCACGCAACGCGATCTGCCTTGCACCCCGGCTGGTAAGAATCATCAGACATGAAGCTTGCACGAAGATCACACTTTGACTTTGGGGGTCGTAATTCGTCGCCCTGAAAGCGTCATCTGCCTCAGGTATCTCACCAACCTCTGAGATCTGAGGTCTTGAACACGGACTCGGATTACATTTTGCGACCTCTAGCGGTATTCACATTGCTAACCGTGACCTTGATGAGGAAAGCTATTCCAACCTATCTACAGTGAGGATGGGAGTTGCGACTCGGGGCGTGTTGCTGATTAGCTCCTCCACCCAAGCGATAATGCTCTCCTGCGTAGGTACACGATAAACATAGCTGTATGTAGCTTTGACATATCAAGTGTGTCCGCAACCTCGCGATAAAGAACCACGTGAGCAAGGGGTTGCCGGTTGCCCCTTCCCGTTCCCGATTTTGCGACAAACGCAAACAGAGAACGAGAAATGAGAGCAATCTTCTCTTCATCCCACATTCCATCTCTTCTGGCCCCTTTCATTTTCGTTAGATGTCAATTCACACGTTGAAAGATCTCCTTATCCCAAATGATCAAGATATGCGATGTTCCATCGACGAAATCAATGAAACAGAAGGACAGAGCAGCGCCGCTTAAACCTCCTTCAGTTCTTCGGCCTCCAGCTGTGAAAACTCAAGCGACTTCCACCCTCTACACATTTACGCAAAGATTTGCCAACTAAAATGCTCGAGTGCTTGGCTGCAATACTCAATCACTCATACTCCGAGTTTTCATTATCAGTGGGTTCGTGTCACGCCCAATGATCTTTTCGTGTCATTACAATGGGAATGTGCAAGCCAAATTTTATTGCCTAATTATGAAGGAGGACCAAGGCCCTTTCACAAACACTTTCTTGGTTCGTTGGCGACATTTGTCATGCCCTGACAGAAAAAGAAGCTGTAGTACCAAGTCAAACAGCACGTCTTCGAGCCAAGTGATCTCCAATTTTTGTTAACAGGTCGACCGTGCGATGCATATCCTTGGGGAGGCTAAGTCTTTGAATGCCTTTGACCATGTCATCGGAGGACCCATTCCAATGAAACGGTCAAAAGCCTTCGAAGACTTAGCCTGGATGACTGGCCGCTCGTTTTGATTACCTTCTTTTGCTCTTTATCATGCTCCTATTAACTTGTCTGCGTCTTGGAGTGGTGCGCAAGTTAGAGCCGCCAATCCCAGGCGCAGGCGCGGGACGCTCAACCTCATTCCATCGTCAATTCGTCATGGCTTCTCCTCTCCCTGCCCTGGAATCCGCCAGGTCTCCCATGCTATGCCCTCGTCTTCGTCTCCGTGCTGGCCCTCGAACATATCCGCCCAGCGACTCCTCGAAGACACATCAAAAGATCTGGGTCCCCCCTTCCAACACGTCCACGATCCACTATCAAATCGGTCTCCAGCTTCTCGAAAACCCTCTCAAGCTACAGTTTACTCGACCACAGCTCCTCCACTCGCTCTTCCTGCCGACGTAGCAGGGCGGAGATCTTTTGCTGATGGCTCTCGTTTCCTGTTTACGTCTAGCCAAGGGGCTCACGCTCACGTCTTTGCTCATTGTCGGTGATTAGAGGCTCTGGGCCTGCTGGCCATACAGCGGCAATTGACCTCGCGCGCAAATCCAAACCCTGTTCTCTTTGGAGGTCTCATGGAAAATGACTTCGCAGCTGGTGGTCAACTAACAGCCACGACGGACGTTGAGAAACTTCCCAGCGTTCCATAGTGGGGTCCTTGGTCCAGAGCTGATGGACAAATTCGGTGCCCAATTTACTGGCGAGAACATCAGGAGAATGGAGAGCCGGAGGTTGTTACTGTAATACGATTATCATCGCACTGGAGCGAGTGCCAAATGCCAAGGCCTAAAGGGGTATTAATAAGCAGACAACAGGGCAGAGCGATGTTTCTGCATGTGCTGTGTGCGATGGTGCGGTTCCAATCTTCTATAACAAGCCATTGGCCCTAATCCGTGAAAGAGACTCTGCGGTGGAAGAAGCCATATGTATGCTTGATTTCTCATCGGACTAGCAGAATGGTGTCCACGCGTCTTGAGACCTTACAAAGAGTATGGTTCACATGTCTACATGTTAGTACGCCGCCGCGCGGAGAACTGCGCGCGTCCAAAATTATGGCTGAAGGCTGTCGAGTGTAGTAACTCCAAGATTGTGCGTATATGATTCCATTTGATCAACATGCGCTGACACTATGAAGTCGGTCATGTGGAACACTGTCGCAGTTGAGTGCCAGGGAGATGAAGATCTTATTATTAATCTGCGCATCAAATTCTCTTACAGGGCAAGAGTCTGACCTGCCCCTGAATAGATGATTCTACAACATTGGTGAGTTTTGAATTTGAATTCGTCGTCATAGGATGCGCTCATCGGTCCAATTTCAGGCTACAAGTTGGCAACTTCGTTGGTTCATGGTCAACTACAGTCGGAAGCCGATGGCTACATCATCATGGTTCCGGGGACAACTCAGATCTTTGTGTGCGGCGTGTTTGCCGCTGGTGATGCACAAGATAAGCGATATCGACAGGTGCTAACCAGCGCATGAAGTGGATGCATGATCGCATTAGAAATTTATAGCGGAGGAAGACGGGTTCGGTGAAGCGTGATAGTAGGAATATGCATTTTTGTTGATGTGAATGTTAACTGGATTCGTAACTTACACCCAGTAAACAAATTGAAAGACGCGCGACTCGGAAGTGTCAGTGCAGCGGATTTGAAGCATCGACACGTAACAATCATGTCACGGTAACCCGCCGCTGCGACGGGTTCTGAGCGTTCGGATAGAGGAGCTCTTCCACCTTTACCGACCGACTGAACTCGCGTCTCCGCTGGAGCGATCTCGGTTAATGGGTCGCCTATGTCACACCTATCATACTGTATCTCATAATGCGGAGGCATTTTCTCACCGGGACAAGTTCCAACCGGGTGATCATGATATAACATTAACACTGTTCCCTGTTTATTAACGTTTATCCAAACCTGGTGCGCGAATCTCGAGATCCAGTCTATTCCAACCCCCACGCCACGATTTGCAGAGGGAAACAAGTCAGGCAGGCGGCTTTCATATCCCGCATAGTAAAGCCCTTTGAGTTTGCATAGATTCACGTCATGGATACTTGCTCTTCTGAAATTTTGGGTCAATCGGCACTCATGTGAGACGGTCAGATGCCAAAAGTTGTTCCCTCCCTAGGAATCTTCGTAATACTGCGATTGTTCTAACTACCCGCGGCGCACATACCACCCTCGGCCTGTTGTTTCGTCAATGCAGAGCATAACTCTATTCACCTATTTTGTAAATAGAATTCCATTCACATTTCGACCATAGTCGGCATCACAACTTCAATTTTCCTAGGCGACTTGTCGAGAGAGAGAACCGATAAGCAGGCGGTCATTTTGAAAATTTGTGCTATGCCGATCCGTTTCATCCTGTCCCCTGATCAAATAGACGATCGGTCGCATTTGGACGATTTGCTTTAGCACTGATCAGACATGCAAGCCAGACTTTGTGAGACGGCTTCGTTAGCACATTGACATGAAAAGTAGTAGCTGGGACAATCAGTAATCGGAAACATGTCGGTGGGTCCTGTGTTGCGAGAAATTCCTATTCTTGGTCGCATCCTGCTTCTTCACGTTAACGAGATTGAGAATGGAATCCATGATCGGTTGTTCCGTGCCACTTTTCTAGACTTCCTGTGGTTGCCCGCCTGACCCGCATTTGTTGCCTAGGCAGTATCGTAATAGCAGATTGAAAGGACACAAACGAGGACGGTGTCGTTTCCCCTCGCCTAGGCCTGGTGCCAAAAGTCCACTCCACACCCCATCCCACAGCCATCAGCAAAGCGAATTAGCTCACGGCATTCACATTCCGAACGACCCCTGAATCGGCAAGATTAATAACACATTTTAACTTGCCATCCATCCATTTGTTCGTCACATTCCAAATTCCAACTACTACTCTTATTCCCTTGAACATGGCATTCGCATCCTTTGCGCCCTCCGCCGCAGCGGCCACGATGTCCACATGTACATTGGCGTCGGCGTCTGCATCCGTCCACGCAACCCCAAAACCAATTCGCAGGTCAGGGTCTATGATAAGTTCTAGATCAACACCGACGTGCAGATCGCTGCCGGTCCAGCATGACCTGACGACACCTCGTGCGCGTGCCCGCGCGGAGCGCTTACGTGCACACGAGGCTGCAGAACATCGCGAGGACCAAGCCGCACTTATCACAACGCCGGTGAGCCCCTTTCGAGTGACGTGCAGTATATCACTACTTCGCGACTGATGCGGCTCTCCCTCCGTGTTTGTCTTTCTCATCTAGGCACAATGGGCGTTGCTGAGACGCTCCTTTGCGGGCGTGAAGACCGAATTTACTGACCTCGACGGTATGTCGTGGAACGTGCGCGTACCTGTGCCAGCAAGGCCATCGATGCCACACCCGCCATCACTATGTGCTTCCGCCAGCGCGCCGATGTTGGCGCTAGATGATGGCACGGTGCGCCCAAGTCAAGGAAGGAAGCAGCGGCTGTCGGTATCGACACCTGGGTGGGGAATGGTTGCCACAGTACCAATGGCACACGCATGATGCATGGACCACGTAGGGTTGGCGGTGTTCGTGTGTAACGTTTAGTTGTGGTGCTTTCTGTAGAACGGACAATTTCTTGCTACAAATTAATACTGGACATTTTTTTTTTGCTCTCGAAATTCGCGGGGGATATCCAGCTCCAAGGGCTGTGAACCACTATCTTGTGAGATGACACCGCGAGAAGACAGCGTTGCAGAAACAACTAGTCGCAACATTAAAGCATTCCATTGTTGCCAAGCTAGCTACCCTGCTGGCGTAGGCGTGGAACTGTCCAGCAAGGCTTAAAGTGCTGCTTAAGTGCTTGAAGTAACGCGTGAGCAAAGCCGATAGAGAAAGCGCGGTTCCATTCCGAACTGCATCAGGGTGTTATGTCTCTAATTCTTTCATCGGAGAGGGAACACTGTTGGTGTCACGCCACTTAGCAGACTGTAGTAGGCGCGGTCATAGGAGGAATGGCCGCGGCCAAAAAGAAGCAACTTTCCTTGCCTAGCCGACTTAGAGTAAAGGACCCTTACAACACCGCACTCGAGGCAGTTGTCCGTGCTCCCTCGGTCGTCGCCTGGAAGAGCATTTGAAGCTGCTCCGCGAGTGCTAGTAGCGCACATGTTGGTATTTGCACGCATGTGTAAAACGTCGGAAATATCCATTGAACGGACAGACTGCTCGAACTAAGCCGACTGTTAAGGATGAGGCCTATGAGGCCTCGTGAGGTATCGTGTCAAAGAGAAAACGCGGATATTGCCGATCAACCAGGTAAGGTAGTTGTCATCCACAATCGACAAAGTCATGTGTTGTGACTGAATGTGACATCAATCAAGAATATATCGGGAAAGTTTTTATAGATGACTTGATATCTTTAGTTCTTGACCGTGATCTTAAAATCGGCTTCCTGAGAACTTTTCATATTGTCATTGTGAACATTCCTGTGAGTTTCTGTATCTATTGGGACCCTTGTGCTTGAGGAGTTTCCCTCGGAATGTTGTGGCCCCAACCACTTCCCACTCGGGCCACTCCATCAATCACCAATCCCCACTGCCCCCGTTTGTGTGCCCATTGACAGGCCCTAACCATGGCAAACCTGGCTCACATCTGAGCAGGTATCTCAGAGCATGGCCAAGATCGTGACCATGCATGATGTGCCATACTGCAAAGCTGTCATTAAAAAGTTTACATTTTACATATAAAAGCTGTGGCCTAGTAGGCCAGGCCAGGCTGTGGTTAATGGCCTAGGGTTTCAGAAAGCCAAAGCTGCCTCAAGCCAAGCCAAAGCCGGGGCTTTCTGGCCAAGCTGGGCCAGAACAGCACTCATCTTGAGGTATCAGTCTTATTTTGGAAACTCCACCTTCAATTCTTAAAAATACCTAAAAGTACACATGAATCCATCTAAATTGGTCTATTTCAAACATATCTCAGGGAGCAGATTTTGCAAAATCTATTGAGGGACCTGTTTTTGACACGCTTTTGTCCTTAATTAGCGTGTACTTTCCATTTTCGATCATGTCACATTGTGCACACGTGACTTTGTCGATTGTGGATGACAACTACTATATCATACCCCTCATTCGGCCACACCCCTCATTCGGCCACCTTGCCATATCTCACTCAATCCTCCCTCACTCCACCTAATATTCGACCCATGTATTTCTATACATTTACCAATGACATTCCAGTTTTTTTTGAGCCGCGCAAGCTGGTTTTCAATGATGTGCAAAAAAAGTCAAATGTCACGCTGGTTCAGGCGGAGTTTGGGTAATTTGAGTCCCAGCAGATTGGAGATCAAATGGCATTTTCGGCCCGAATCGCGTCGAGGTTGATGTCCTGCGGATGCGTGACAGGTTGCCGCTGTGACTGGTGCGTGACTGGCCGACTGAGGGGTGTGGCCGAATGAGGGGTATGATATAGTACCTTATTATATCGCCACGCAACATCGATCCGATCCGATCCGAATACAAGAACTTTCTCAGATCTGCAACTCGGAAAGCGATATCGAAGGTGACTGGAATGAAGCAGGCACATGAGACAATGGGTACGTCTTACATGCAATGCCTACAACGATCACTTACCTCTTCGGTGTAGGTCATGTGGCAACAATTCAAGTGCTCCCTGATGATGTTCTCAGAGAGATCTTCTATTTCTGTCAAGCGGCTCCAATGGACGAAAATGAAATGTGGTGGTTGAAGCCAGAGGCAGTGTCTCACGCGTGGCGTACGCTCGTGCACGTATGCCAGAGATGGCGATTTGTCGTGCTTGGATCACCTGTCT